>NC_069465.1:25228734-25345883 GCF_026875155.1 Cherax quadricarinatus | reverse complement strand
ATTTTAGCCGTCTGCCTCACACCATCCCCAGTCTTAGAAACGAATTGGCGAAAATTACCTTTGAACACAGCGTGCGTTTGCAAGGGATTAATATGATAGAGAAAATTAGAGGAGCCAATACCTACGTACTTGTGATGATACTTTCACATATTCGAAAGTAACATAAGAACATAAGAACATAAGAAAGGAGGAACACTACAGCAGGCCTGTTGGCCCATACTAGGCAGGTCCTTTACAATTCATCCCACTAACAAAACATTTGACCAACCCAATTTTCAATGCTACCCAAGAAATAAGCTCTGATGTGCAAGTCCCACTCAAATCCAACCCCTCCCACTCATGTACTTATTCAACCTAAATTTGAAACTACCCAAAGTCCCAGCCTCAATAACCCAACTAGGTAGACAGTTCCACTCATCAACTACCCTATTTCCAAACCAATACTTTCCTGTGTCCTTTCTAAATCTAAACTTATCTAATTTAAATCCATTACTGCGGGTTCTCTCTTGGAGAGATATCCTCAAGACCTTATTAATATCCCCTTTATTAATACCTATCTTCCACTTATACTCTTCGATCAGGTCTCCCCTCATTCTTCATCTAACAAGTGAATGTAACTTAAGAGTCTTCAATCTTTCTTCATAAGGAAGATTTCTAATGCTATGTATTAATTTAGTCATCCTACGCTGAATGTTTTCTAACGAATTTATGTCCATTCTGTAATATGGAGACCAGAATTGAGCTGCATAATCTAGGTGAGGCCTTACTAATGATGTATAAAGCTGCAGTATGACCTCTGGACTTCTGTTGCTTACACTTCTTGATATAAATCCCAGTAATCTATTTGCCTTATTACGTACGCTTAGGCATTGCTGTCTTGGTTTAAGGTTGCTGCTCACCATAACCCCCAAGTCCTTTTTGCAATCTGTATGGCTAAGTTCTACATCATTTAACTTGTGTACGAATGGTATATAATACCGACAAGATGAGATTAAGACACATGTGCAACATCTGGGTATCTTTATTGTAGACGTTTCGCCATCCAGTGGCTTTATCAATACAAATTCTAGGACATAACTTGAAGACAGTAGAACTATGTACAGAAGATGAGGTAATCAGTCCCTCAACCTAGGAGTAGGTGCGAAGAGCACCATAGTCGTGGAGATTCTGAAGCAGAAGAAAGGATCCTGGCGCTTATATAGTAACGTCAGGTGAAGCAGACGAGGGCAAATTCACTGAGGACATGTACATAACCTTCACGACTACGATAACTACTACTACAACTAACCCATCTCTTTGGGAAGGACCTACTTCCACTGGGGAATCCCGCCTACCAGTGAATATGCCCTCGTCTGCTACACCTGACGTTACTATATAAGCGCCAGGATCCTTTCTTCTGCTTCAGAATCTCCACGACTATGGTGCTCTTCGCACCTACTCCTAGGTTGAGGGACTGATTACCTCATCTTCTGTACATAGTTCTACTGTCTTCAAGTTATGTCACTTAATCTCCATATTGTTTCATTCTATGGAACAATGCTCCTCTCCAGACTGAGGGACTGACCACCTCAAAACTTTAAGGGTGATGGACTGATTACATCGTCTTCAAGTATCTTCTGCTTCTATCAACTTTTCTGTACTAGACTGAAGAAGCCTACTGTGTGGGCGAAACGTTTCGAAATAAAGATACCTAACTGTTGCATATGTGTATTACCTAACAACAGTCCTAGAATTTGTATTGATAAAGCCACTGGATGGCGAAACGTCTACAATAAAGATACCCAGATGTTGCACATGTGTCTTAATCTCATCATTTAACTTATAAGTGCTAGGGTTATGGACACTCCCGAGCTTCAGAACCTTGCATTTATCTACATTAAACTGCATCTGGCACTTTTCTGACCAAGAATATAGTTTGTTTAAATCCTCCTGAAGTTCCCTAACGTCTACGTTTGAATCAACTATCCTACCTATCTTTGTGTCATCGGCGAATTTGCTCGTATCACTAGTAATTCCCTCATCAAGGTCATTGATATATATTATAAACAACAACGGGCCCAAGACTGATCCCTGTGGAACGCCACTTGTTACAGATCCCCACTCGGATTTAACCCCATTTATGGACACTCTCTGCTTCCTGTCTGTGAGCCATGACTCGATCCATGAGAGCACTTTTCCCCCAATGTCATGAGCTGCCACTTTCTTTAACAGTCTTTGGTGCGGAACTCTATCAAAAGCCTTACTAAAATCTAAGTAAATAATATCAAACTCTTTATCGTGGTCAACAGCTTCAAAAGCTTTACTGAAGAAAGTTAATAAATTAGTTAGACAAGACTGGCCTCTTGTGAATCCATGCTGAGTATCATTAATCAAGCTATGCTTATCGAGATGGCTTCTTATAATCTCAGCTATAATTGACTCTAGTAATTTGCCTACAATTGAGGTTAGGCTTATTGGACGGTAATTTGACAGTAACGACTTGTCCCCTGTTTTAAAAATAGGAATTACATTAGCCATCTTCCACATATCAACACTCACCTGTTTGAAGAGATAAATTAAAAATATTAGTTAATGGTTCACAGAGTTCCATTTTGCATTCCTTAAGAACCCTTGAAAAAACCTCATCAGGACCCGGCGACTTATTTTGCTTCAGTCTGTCTATCTGTTTCCCACAACCATTCACTAGTGACTGGATGTTACATAATTTATCTTCTTCAGGCCCATTATAAAAATTAATTACTGGAATATTGTTAGTGTTTTCCTGTGTAAAAACCGAGAGAAAAAAAATTATTTAAAATCGAGCACATTTCATTCTCTTTTTCAGTAAAGATGCCCATAGTTATTTTTAAGGGGACCTATCTTATCTCTAACTTTTGTTCTATAACCTGAAAAAAATTTTTTGGGGTTAGTTTTAGAATCCCTAGCAACTTTAATTTCATAGTCCCTTTAGTTTTTTCTTATCCCATTTTTAATGTCCCTCTTGATGTCAATATACTGATTCATAAGATGACCCTCACCTCTTTTGATATTGCCCATAAATTCCTTTCTTATGCCCTAGTAGATATTTGAGCCTATTATTTCATCCATTTTGGGGGCATTTCTATTTGATCTAATTTCTTTAAAATGGGATAAACGCTCTTTGAGCAGCATGTATAGTGTTTTAGAAAACTGTTATATTGATAGCTCTCTTCGTTACCCCCAGTCAAACAGATGATAAGTGTTCTCTAAGCCCATCGTAATCTGCTAAGCAAAAATCTGGGACTGTTACTGAGTTATCGCTACTATCGTACTTCCATTCAATTCTAAATGTAATTGATTTGTGGTCGCTAGGACCCAGTTCCTCTTAAATTTCTAAATTGTTAACAAGGGATTCATTGTTTGCCAGAACTAAGTCAAGCAGGTTATTTCCCCTTGTAGGTTCTGTCACAAACTGCTTCAAAAACAATCCTGAACTACTTCTAAGAAGTCGTATGATTCTAAATTCCCAGTCAAGAAATTCCAATCAACATGACTAAAGTTAAGTCTCCTAGAATTACTGCATTATCGTGCCTTGTGGCCTAACAATTTCCTCCCATAGTAGTCTCCCTTGGTCCCTATCTAAGTTTGGGGGACGGTATATCACTCCTAAAATCAGTTTTTCATGCCCCTCTGAAAATTCTATCTAAACAGACTCTGTATGTGTAGGTGTCCTTGGTTACACTAGACCAATAATTTTAACCAAAACAGTTGACAAAGTTCCCATCAAGGTGTACATCTGTTTGTTCTCCCGTAGCACGACTAGAGCAGTACATTTAGAAGTAGCCACTGATATGCCTGCTGAAACCTTTATCAAATTATTTAGAAGTTATGCAGCCAGAAGAGCGTGTCTCGGACTGATGATTTCAGACAATGCATAAGAACATAAGAACATAAGAAAGGAGGAACACTGCGGCCGCCCTGTTGGCCCATACTAGGCAGGTCCTTTACAATCAATCCCACTAACAAAACATTTGCCCAACCAATTTTTAATGACACCCAAGAAATAAGCTCTGATAACCCTATCCACTCATATGCAATTCCCACTCAAATCCAACCCCTCTCATTCGGCTACTTGTTAAGGTAGGGTAAGTCCAGCTCCTGCTATTCCCCCCCTTTTTCCCCCTCCCTGAAAGTGATAGTTTGATTGCCGGCTGCTTGTTAAGGTAGGGTCAGTGAAGCTCCCACTATCCCTTCCCCTCCTTTCTCCCCCCCTCCCAGAAAGGTGACATGTGCGGCTCCGGTCAAACAGTAAATCACTCGACTCACAGCTCCCAACACTACTGTAAGTACACGCCTGATCATATTTTAGTGGACTTATTGGCTGAAAGCTTCACTTTTGACCAATAATTAACTTAGTCCTTTCAGTCTTGATAGGTTAAAATGTTTTAATAATCACCACATCTTTTAGGTATTGTACTTATCATGGAGAGTGATTTCTTAAGCAGTGGGTAATCTGTCTCTCTTTACAGCTTGAAAGGATAGAGAGGGTCACTTGCTAATCAACGAGTAGAAATTGAAGGAGACGGACTAACGTTCTGAGGAGTCCCAATTTCAGATCCACTTACCTGTTTGTGTATGCAAGTAGCAGGATATAACCCCTCATCATTGCAGTGGAAAAAACCTGCTTTCCTGTCATCTGGACGGATTATTGATGGCTAGAAAATCTGTGAATAACGAGCCGGTGGGTTGTCATCAACACCTGCGACCCCCCCATCATCGGCAACGGCTACGATTTCAACAACACGCAGTGTCACCAACACCAGACACCAAAGTTTTATAAAATATAATATATATATATATATATATATATATATATATATATATATATATATATTTATAAATATATATATATATATTTATATTAGCGTTGAATTCAGATATCATTTATATTTTTAATTTTTCATTTTCTTTAAGGTAGGATTAATATTTCATATTTAAGTGTTTTATATTTTATATTTTCTAAATAATAAAGTGTTTATGTTTGTCAGTTTTTGTTCTTTTTCTATTCATTAATTTCCTGAGGAGGAGCCAGCCTGGGTAATACTGTCTGAAGTTGTTACAGGGCTGAGTAAGCCTTCACAAGTGGCGACCTTGCCAGGATCAACTAGACAGAATCAAGATTCAACTCCATCTCGAATCTACCATTGGAACCTCAACCCTGCATACCACAGATGGTTACCACCAGCCATGAGTAATCATTCTCTATGGTAGGACTACAGTACAGTTATTTAAAAGATTTGGTGATTGTTATAGTCTGAATTTATTGTAAGTCAAGTCAGGCAGGATATAATATTTAATTCTGCCACCTTTTTGTTCGAGCTCGAAACACTTTGGAGGATTAGACTCTAGGGACCCGAGATTTTCCAGTGACAATTTGTTTCATTGAGCTCTTTATTTTATCAAGGGAACTGTCATAGGACACTCTTGATTTGTTGGTGAGAAGACTGGATGGTCAAGTGACCCCATTCTACTTACTGTTTGCTCGGAGCCCGCATAGAACCCTTCGTTTTCATTAATACATATTGTTTAATTGAAGCAGGGATCGAGCCCTCTGGTTTATTTACAGTTTGAACGGAGCAGGAATTGAACCCTCCATTTTCTTTAATACCCGTTTCATTTCCCCTGACAGTTTAAGTTATTCTTGCAAGTATGGAGGAATACCAGTTTTGGATGAACGCTGGAAGTAAGTTAGGAATAACAGGGAAAAATTTAGAATCTTTCATTAGTGCTAAGATCCAGGAAAGACTTGAAAGAGAGAGAATTGAGAGAGAAGAAAGACAGTTAGAAAGGGAAAGAGAAGAAGAAAAGGAGAGAGAGAGAGAATTGAAAGAGAAGAGAAAAAGGAGAGAGAGAGAGAGAATTGAGAGAGAAATCCAAGAAAGACAGAAAGAGAGAGAGAAGACAAAAAGCTAGAGAACTTGAGGAAAAAGCTAGAGAACGTGAGGAAAAATCTAGAGAACTCGAGTTAATAGAGATAGAAAAGGATCGCGAGCTCGAAAAAGCTCACCTTGAATTAGAGAATAAAAAGTTAACTCTTACACAACAACAATTAGAGGAAGGAGTAATTGAACATCATGCAGCTAGTGCACATATTCCAACACCTAATTTACCTCCCTTCACAGAGGGTGAAGATATTACTTCATACATTACCAGGTTTGAAAATACCACTACTCTCTGTGAATGGCCTGCTGACACCTGTGCTACCAGGTTAGGAATGTTATTTTCTGGTACAGCTTTGAATATCTATGCAACTTTGTCCCAGGATATCATATGTAATTATAACCTACTGAAGAAGGCAATCCTTAAAGCATATCAAAAAACCACAAATTCTTACAGGAAAGATTTCAGGTATGTCACCTTACAGCCTGGCCAGAACTTTCAGCAGTTACAGGTAACACTCTTTCGTTTGTTCGACTTTTGGATAGAGAGTTCAGGAATTGATCACAGTTATGAATCTCTTCGAGACTTCATGGTTGCTGACCAGTTCCTGACAGCTCTTCCTAACCAGATACAAACATTCATCAGAGAACGTAACCTGATTAAAGCTGAGGAAGTTGCTGAGGCTGCTGACCTGTATGCTGAGGCTCACAATTTCTATAAAGACCTAAAGGGATCGAACCCTAAGGGCAAGGGTTCATCAGACCTTAAGAAATCAAAGCCTCTAATGGAAAGTAAAGTGACTTCTTTTATTCCTGTTTGTCATTTGTGTGGTGTTAAGGGACATAAACGTCCAGATTGTCCTTCTAAGAAGGTCCAAAAAGTTGGAAGATGTTTTAAAGACTGTAATGACCAAGCAATCTTCTGTTCAGGAACAGTTAATGGACTTAATGTACCTACCATTTTACGAGACACTGGATGCACATGTATAGTCATTTCTGATAAGCTGTTCCCTAACCTTAAAGAAACTCATTCCACTGCTATACTTTCAGACTACTTGGGCCGTACAGACACTTTTCCTACCATCCGTTGTTACATTAGGTCTAAATGGTTCACAGGTTCGTCTGAAGCCGTACTAGCTCCCATCATTTCTTGCTCCGTACTAATATGTAATGTAAAAGGTGCCATTCTTCTTTCTGAGGTTGATCTTTCATCACCAAAGATGGACATAAGCTTTTCAGATCCTCTTCCTGTAGAGTCAGAGAAGCCCCTCGAAAGTTCAGATGAGACAATGTCTCGTGAGATTCATGTGGGATTAAAAACCAGTGATGCTACTCACGAAAGCGAGGTAGTAGGATCACCGGTTCAATTGTTAGATGAAAGTGAGGATATCACCTCCGATACCATAAATGTCTTGACTAGGGCTCAGACCAAAGCCCACACTTGTCCTACTGTCCATCCTTTGATTTTCCCTGACTTTAAGCCTTCAGTTATATCGAAGGACTCCTTTGTCAATTTACAACGTAATTGCCCTTCTCTTCAGAATTGCCATAATGCCGCTAAACAAAATCAAGTTATCCAAAAGAAAAACTTTTCATATAAATTTGAATATATAAAAGGTATCTTGTACAAGTCAGTATTTAAATTAAATTCAGATGAGACAGACTATTCCATCTTAGTTGTTCCAAGTCAATGCAGAGAGACTGTTCTTAAAATGGCTCATGACCTGCCAGTGGCCGGACATTTCTCGCATTGTAAAACCTTAAATAAAATTAGGGAAACCTATTTTTGGCCAAAAATGTTCTCAGATGTCACTACTTATTGTAGATCGTGTAAAGTTTGCCAACTGTCATCCTCCCGAGGTACCAGGCGAGTACCTATTGTCAAAATGCCAATCTTTATGGTACCCTTTGAAAGAGTAGCTATTGACATCGTTGGTCCTTTATCTCCACTGTCATCTGGGGGACATAGATATATATTAACATTAGTTGATTATGCTTCGAGTTTCCCTGAAGCCGTTCCCTTAAAGACCATAACTACTACAGAGGTGGCTGAAGCCCTTTTGTCCATCTTCTCCAGAGTGGGCATCCCTAGAGAAATTTTGTCTGACCGTGGGACACAATTCACATCTGACTTAATGCAACATCTATACCAACTTTTGAGAGTGAAGCCTCTCTTCACAACATCATATCATCCCAGCTGTAATGGGAGGATTGAGCACCAGCATTCGATTCTCAAGTCCATTTTAAGGAAACTTTGCTCCCTTAAACCTAAGGAGTGGCATCGTTACCTACCCTGTGCTTTGTTTGCCATGAGGGAAGTTCCCAGTGACTCTTTGGGGTTTTCACCTTTTGAACTTCTCTATGGTAGACAGGCCAGAGGTCCACTGTCCATCCTTCATGACTTATGGAATAATGAGGACGTAAAGGCTGAGGTTCAATCTTCTTATCAGTTTCTCCTTGACCTTAGATCCAAACTTGTGGAGACCTCTGACATAGTTTCGAAAAACTTAAGCTTGTCAATGGACCAGTACAAAACCTATTTTGATTCCAAAAGTCAGAGGAGAAGTTTTAAAGTAGGAGATGAAGTTCTGGTACTTTTGCCTATCAAGTCAAATAAATTATTAGTAGCATGGAAAGGTCCATTTAAAGTATTAAAAATTTGAGGGAAAGTTGACTACCTCATAGAAGTCAAGGGGAAACCTAAGCTTTATCATATCAACATCCTTATGAAATATTACCGAAGAAATTCGGTTAACTGCCTTAATAACTTTGACTTAGTTTTTCCACACGAACTTGATAAGACAACTGAAGAATGTAAGGTGTGCATAACTGACACCTCTAACTTAGACAATGATGAAGAACTACATGACTTGGTGACTCTTGACCACTCGGACTCAACCAACATTAATATTAATGAATCTTTGGATGACCATAAGAGACATGAACTACTTCAATGTGTGAGTAACTTTTCAGACGTCTTTACTGATATTCCAGGTGTTACCTCCACGGTAGTCCATAAGATTGACTAGTGACGGACAATCCTATCAAACGAAAATTATACCCAGTTCCAGTTCACCTTAGGGATGCATTTGACCGAGAGGTAGACAAATTATTAAAACTAAAGATCATTAAACCTTCAGTATCTGCATATTGCTCACCAGTAGTCATGGTTAAGAAGGAGGACAATTCATATAGACTTGCTATTGACTTCAGAGGCCTTAATGCTATCACTCTGTGTGATGCTGAGCCTATGCCCTTAATAGATAGTGATCTACACAAATTTTATGACTCTTCCTTCTTTTCAGAGATTGATATTGCGCAGGCATATGATCAAGTAATGTTAGATCCTTCTTCTAAGCAGTACACCGCTTTTCCTACACACCAAGGACTGATGCAGTATAGAACTATGCCCTTCGGTTTGGCAACTGCCTGTGCTACCTACGTGAGACTGATGAGAAAGGTCTTGGGTAATATGCCAAATGTTTCAGTTTATTTTGATAACATTTACGTAATGACATCCACGTGGGGCGAGCATATCCAAACATTAACATCAGTTTTACGTAGCTTATGCTCACATGGCCTCACTGCCAAGCCGAAGAAATGCTTCCTTGGGTATAACAAGATTAGATATCTTGGACTGATACTTTCTAATAACTCTCTGCAGTCTCTCCCCAGTAAGATCAAAGCTTTATTAGAATTTAAATTCCCCAAAACCAAGAAGCTCATGTGTAGCTTTCTTGGTTCTGTAAATTTTTATGCAAAGTTTATCCCGAACCTTACTGATCTTGCAGGCATCTTTTCCGACTTCCTTAAAAAGTCTGTGAAGGAACCTCTTGAACTTTCTGACATAGCTCGGGAAAAGTTTAATGAGATTAAAAGTATCTTTTCGAAAGACCCTATACTTAAGATTCCAGATATTAGTAAAACATTTTGTTTAAGAACTGATGCCTCCAATACTGGCTTAGGTGTGGTGTTACTACAATACCATGATGGTACTCCCTTCCCTGTATGCTTCCTAAGCCGGAAACTCCTTCCTGCAGAAGCGAGATACTCCACCATAGAAAAGGAATGTTTGGCCCTTGTGTGGGGTATCTCCAAACTTAAATTTTATTTGCTGGGAAAAGAATTCATTTTAGAAACGGACCACAAACCTTTGATATACCTAGAAACTTTTAAGGGAACCAACAGTCATCTCTTGAGGTGAACATTGGCACTCCAGGCTTTTAAGTTCCATATTGTGTATATCAATGGTTCATCCAATTATTTCTCTGACTGGTTAAGTCGTGACAGTCAGTAGAAGATTTCTTGCCTTACGCGACTTCAACATGTTAGATCTCTTTCCTCGCCTATAGAGGAGTAGCGAGGGAGTATATAGTAACAATAGTTTGATTGCCGGCTACTTGTTAAGGTAGGGTAAGTCCAGCTCCCGCTATTCCCGCCTTTTTTCCCCTCCCCGAAAGTGATAGTTTGATTGCCGGCTGCTTGTTAAGGTAGGGTCAGTCTAGCTCCCGCTATCCCTTCCCCTCCCTTCTCCCCCTCCCAAAGGTGACGTGTGGGGCTCCGGTCAAACAGTAAATCACTCGACTAACAGCTCCCAACACTACTGTAAGTACACACCTGATCATATTTTAGTGGACTTATTGGTTGAAAGCTTCACTTTTGACCAATAATTAACTTAGTTCTTTCAGTCTTGATAGGTTAAAATGTTTTAATAATCACCACATCTTTTGGGTATTGTACTTATCATGGAGAGTGATTTCTTAAGCAGTGGGTAATCTGTCTTTCTTTACAGCTTGAAAGGACAGAGAGGGTCACCTGCTAATCAACGAGTAGAAACTGAAGGAGACAGACTAACGTTCTGAGGCGTCCCAGTTTCTGATCCACTTACCTGTTTGTGTATGCAAGTAGCAGGATATAACCCCTCATCATTGCAGTGGAAAAAAACATGTTTTCCTGTCATCTGGACGGATTATTGATGGCTAGGAAATCTGTGAAGAACGAGCCGGTGGGTTGTCATCAACACCTGTGACCCCCCCCATCATCGGCAACTGCTACGATTTCAACAACACGCAGTGTCACCAACACCAGACACCCAAGTTTTATGTATATATATTAGCGTTGATTTCAGATATCATTTATGTTTTTCATGTTTCATTTTCTTTAGTGTAGGATTAATATTTCATATCTTTGTGTCATCGGCGAATTTTCTCATTTCACTAGTAATTCTCTCAAGATCATTGATATATATTATAAACAACAACGGGCCCAAGACTGATCCCTATGGAACGCCACTTGTTACAGATCCCCACTCGGATTTAACTCCATTTATGGACACCCTCTGCTTCCTGTCTGTGAGCCATGACTCAATCCACGGGAGCACTTTTCCCTAAATGCCATGAACTGCCACTTTCTTTAACAGTCTTTGGTGTGGAACTCTATCAAAAGCCTTACTAAAATCTAAGTAAATAATATAAAATTCTTTATCGTGATCAACAGCCTCAAGAGCTTTACTGAAGAAAGTTAATAAATTAGTTAGATCAGAACGGCCTCTCGTGAATCTATGCTGAGTATCCCAAATCCATGCAGCGAACTTTGTTGCTGGTGCTGCTTTTCTAAGCAAGATCTCTTATATGCCATAAGTACAACAGACGCTGAATCAACGCAGTTGTCATTGGAGATACATTCCTCCTAAATCGCCATCGCACGGCGGATTTTATGAAAGAATGATCGGCATTTTAAAACGTTGTTTAAGGAAGACTCTTCATCGTCAGAGAATCGGCTTAGAATTCCGTACAGTTGTGACTGAAATAGAAAATTGAGTCAACAAGAGACCTCTAACTTATGTTACCAATGATCGGGACAATTTAGAAGTGTCAAGTCCTTCTCATTTACTCCATGGCAAAAGGCTCTAACCTGTTCCTCCCATGAATGATAAAGAAATCATAGAGGATCCTACTTATTTGGAACCTGAGCAACTCAGACGTAAATTCAAACACTTTAATAAAGTGATTGAACGATGGGAGAACACTTCTATGGAGCTGGTGTTCCTGAAAATCGTAAGTCCTTAAGAACTGGTGACATAGTGATTATTGACAATGATGGTCCGAGGTCCCGATGTCCTCTTGGGAAAATTGTGACCATATATCCTGATGCAAATGGAATAATCGGGACAGTTGATATTTTGAGCAAAGGTGTAGTGAATAAATGGACAATAAATAAACTAGTGCCGTTAGAATTACACAGTGTTGAAAACAAAATTAGTGATTCCCCAGAAACCACACAGACTAAAGCTGTTCAGAAAAGACAAGCAGCAGTGGTGGTGAGTGACAAAATTAAATTAATGTTAAATGATGAATAGTTCACCTGCAGCGAACCTCCGCCGCCCCCAAGTGTGGAGAAATTTTCTCCAGGACTAGGATATCAGCCACCCTTCAGCCCCTTTCAGCCCTTTCAGCACTCTGAGGGACTAAGCCCTTCAGAGGGGCTGATGGCATCTTGCTTCCACATCTCTGTATCAACATTTTAATTGATTCCAGACGCACTACAAGCATGTATCACGGTCATACAACTCTTTGCAAGAGACCAGTGTTGCAAGTAGTGTAGTTCAATAAGAGACAGTCAATCTCTTACCTTAGCAGGACAGTTAGGGAAAGTCCTGCACCCACTGTATTACCATATTAAAGATGTACATTGTTGTCTATGCTTAAGTCAGCAAGAATCAAGCATTCTACATTGTTTTATAGTGGAAGTTTGGCAAGCAGGAGAAACATGCTTTGTCGGCACTTCTTTTGTGTCAGAAAGCTGGGGGTAGACAGAGACACCGCCGGCTTGATTGCAATATATTATGGTGCAGTAAAGACCACTTCACTCTAAGAACGAACAAAGGAAGTGAATTGTGCATTGCTGTACCTCAGACAATCTCCATAATAACTATAAACCTATTACCAAGAAGTGTGTTCAGCTTCTTTAATGACATTACCTCGAAAGACAAACCTTGAGGAACATAGTGTACCAGTGTGCATATTCCTAGACTGTGGAAGGCACTATTCTTCAATCAAGACACCTATAACCGGGTTATTAATAAGGGTCCGATACATATACCCAGGTAATATATATTTTGGTTCCATTGACTGCACAGTTGAGAATCAAGATATGAACTAGTATTCTTACCAGGGTATATGTATTAAACTACACTACTTGCAACACTGGTCTTTTGCAAAGAGTCGTATGACCGTGACACATGCTCGTAGTGCATCTGGAATAAATTAAAGTGTTAATGCACAGATGCAGAAGCAAGATGCCATCAGCCCCTCTGGAAGGCTGAGTCCCTCAGAGGGCTGAAGGGGATGAAGGAGGATGACATCCCCCTCCTGGAGAAAATTTCTCCACAATCAAATATGATTTGCTCTTTAGCACTTCATCCAGACTCAAAAACAATTCTAAGATGTCGTGTAAGGATTCACAATTCTTTAGTACCTAAGGAAGCAATACATCTAATATTGATCAAAAAAATCACTGGCTAACAAGACTGATCATGCCCACAGTGATATGTTACACTGTGCAGTAGCCGACACACACTGCATCACATGTCGTTACTTTGACGGACGCACATGTCTGTATCCGGGTCCGCCACCATACCCTGCTGAGCGGGTATATCATGTCACTCCATTTGAGGTGACAGGTGTAGATTACACTGGACCAATAACTTTGACTAAAACTGTTAACAAAGTTCCTATCAAGTTGTACATCTGTTCGTTCACCTGTACTATGACAAGAGCAGTACACCTAGAAGTAATGCCCCTAGATTCGTGATTAAGTAGGAGATGGTTTTATTTGAATTTCGAATGTTATGGGGAAATAGCAGTTACCTCATGTTCCCACTCATAAGTACAAGTGTTCAGGTAGGTAAAGAGCTGTGTCTCGTGACGCCTCAATAACATGTGTTTCTGATAATTCTGCTGTGGGAACGAGCAAGAAACACAGTTTGCAACTTCTCTGAGAGAGCTAACCCTCTCTCAGAGAGCTAACCCTTTCTCAGAGAGCTAACCCTCTCTGAGATTATTATTATAATCAAGGGGGAAGCGCTAAACCCGGAGGATTATACAGCGCCTGGGGAGGGGGGGATGTGGAAGGCATTCAGGCTTAATTCGGGGAACTGGAGCACAGATCCAATTCCCTAAATCAAGAGCCCCTCACCAACATCAAGGAACCTTCCTTGAGGGGCCCTCTCTGAGAGAGCTACCTTCTTTGGAGAGGGTCATTACTCCCCCCCCCATCAGGAGGGGATCATTTTTGTTAGGAGTAAATATTATTCATGCAATTAAACTGTAGGAATAAACGGGGCATTTCCAGTGAAAGATTGTGTTCCAGATTGTGTCCCGATCATATTGTGACCACGGAAACGACAGTAGTAATATCCATAACTCAGGAAATGACCAAGGGAAAGTCTTATGAGAATGTTGATGTCATCTCGGGGGATTCCGACTTCGGAATGGATACGTTTAATGATAATAACTAGAGAGGGACTAGAAAATAAAGTGAAAGCTCCATGGTCAGACCTTCCTTTCCCTGACTGGAAGAATTACCAGATGCTTCTGATTCCATTCCCATCAGACCGATCTTCTAGAATGATAGACTGAGATGGGGGCAATATATATATATATATATATATATATATATATATATATATATATATATATATATATATATATATATATATATATATATATATATTATTGTATCCACAAACGAGTGGTATTGATTGGTAACAACATTGCGACTAGCCAAGGAGTCGAACCCATGCTGCTTTGGCCCGCCTCATGGTGAACGAAAACACCTGACGCTCTAGTCCATGGGTCCTGTTTACTAGAGCGTCAGGTGTTTTCGCTCATCATGAGTCGGGTCAAAGCAGCATCGGTTCGACTCCTCGGCTAGTCGCAGTGTTGTTATTGATTATATATATATATATATATATATATATATATATATATATATATATATATATATTATATATATATATATATATATATATATATATATACATGTATTTATGAATGTATGTATGTATATATCAAGAACAAATTGCAGCTATCTGGGGGTTCCAACTCGTGTTGTTTTAGCCCGGCTCGTGGGAAGAGAGAAAATTCACGATGCCCTGAACCACTGGAAGATACAATCCTACAAACGACATGAGCCTAGCGAACTAGGCTTGCTTCATGTTGTGAGGACATACGAAGGTGTGGTTGCCCCAAAGTTAGTTTACTTAGGTTCATGTTGTTTGTAGGATTGTATGGTCCACTGGTTCAGGGCGTCGTGAATTATCGCTCTTCCCACGAGGAGTGCTAAAACAACATGGGTTCGATCCCCCGGCTAGCCACAGTTGGTTATTGATTAAATACCACCTGTTTGTGGTTACAATAATATATATATATATATCTGTATGAGGTCACATCTTAAAGACAAGATTGACTGGCGCCGTGCAGGTGGTGCAGGTGGTGCAGGTGGTGCAGGTGGTGCAGAAAAACTCAGATCTTGACTATGTGCCAGCGATACTGAATAAACTTGAAAATGGTCTACCAGATACATGGAGTATACCTGGAGAGGGTTTCGGGGGTCAATGTACCCGCGGCTCGGTCTGAGACCAAGCCTGTGGTGGATCAGGGTTTGATCAAGCAGGCTGTTACTCCTGGCCGCACACAAACTGACGTACGAACCACAGCCCGATTGGTCTGGTATTGACTTTAGGTGCCTGTCCAGTGCCAGGGGTCTATTGGTAATCCCTCTTATGTATGTTGGGAGGCACTTGAACAGTCTTGGGCGTCGGACACTTGCAGTGTTGTCTCTCAGTGTACTCGTGGTGCCCCTGCTTTTCATCGGGGGAATGTTGAATCTCCTGTCGAGTCTTTTGCTTTCATAGGGAGTGATTTTCGTGTGCAGGTTTGGTACCAATCCCTCTAGGATTTTCCAAGTGTATATTATCATGTATCTCTCACGCCTGCATTTCAGGGAATACAAATAAAGGGCCTTTAACGGTTCCCAGTAATTTAGGTGCTTTGTCGTGCTTATGTGTGCCGTGAAAGTTCTTTGTACACTCTCCAGGTCAGCATCCTTGATGTTGGTGAGGGGCTCTTGATTTAGGGAATTGGATCTGTACTCCAGTTCCCCGAATTAAGCCTGAATGCCTTCCACATCCCCTCCAGGCGCTGTATAATCCTCCGGGTTTAGCGCTTCCCTCTTGATTATAATAATAATCCAGGTCAGCAATGTCGCCAGCCTTGAAGGAGGCAGTTAGTGTACAGAAGTTTTCTAGCCTAGAGAGAGCAAGAGATTTTAAGAGAATCATCATGGGCTTGGCATCCCTAGTTTTGAAGGTTCTCATTATCCATCCTATCATTTTCCTAGCAGATGAGGTAGATATATTGTTGTGGTCTTTGAACGCGAGATCCTCGGACATTATGACTCCCAGGTCCTTCACATTGCTTTTTCGCTCTATTGTATGGTTAGAATTTGTGGTATACCCTGACACATTTTTAATTTCTTCAAGTTTTCCATATCTGAGTAGTTGAAATTTCTCCTCATTGAACTTCCCATTGCATAGAGTGACCCATTCGATGATTTGGTTGATGTCCGCTTGGAGTCTCGCAGTGTCTTCGATAGAGGTCACTGCCATGGTGATCCGGGTGTCATCCGCAAAGGAAGACACTGAGCTATGGCTTACATCTCTATGTCAGAAATGAGAAAGAGGAATAGAATGGGAGCGAGTTCTGTGCCTTGTGGAACAGAGCTTTTTACCATGGCTGCCTGGGACTTTACTCTATTTATTATTACTCTTTTTATTCTATTTGTCAGGAAGTTGTAGATCCATGTACCAACTTTTCCCGTTATTCCTTTATCACGCATTTTGTGTGCTATTACACCATGGTCCAACTTGTCGAAAACTTTTGCAAAGTCTGTGTATACTACGTCTGTATTTTGTTTATCCTCTACAGCATCCAGGACCTTGTCATAGTGGTCCAGTAGCTGGGACAGGCAGGAGCTACCTGTTCTAAACCTGTGTTACCCTGGGTTGTGTAACTGATGGATATCTAGGTGGTTGGCTATCTTGCTTCTTAGAACTCTCTCAAAGATTTTTATGATATGGGATGTTAGTGCTATCGGTATGTAGTTCTTTACAATTGCTTTACTGCCACCTTTGTGGAGTGGGGCTATGTCTGTTGTTTTTAGTGTGTGTGGGATGACCTCTGTGTCCATGCTCCCTCTCCATAGAATGCTGAAGGCACCTGATAGGGGCTTCTTGCAATTCTTGATGAACACTGAGTTCCACGAGTCTGGGCCTGGGGCAGAGTGCATGGGCATGTCATTAATTTGCCTTTCCAAAGTCTTGCGGAGTTGGAATAATATTCGAGATTTTTGGGATGACCAAATTTTGGGTTTCGTTCATAAAGAATTCATTTGGATTGTCGACTCTTTCAGTGGGCAGTGGCTCATTGAACACTGAGTCATACTGGGACTTTAGTATCTCACTCATTTCTTGGCTATCATCTGTGTATGTCCCATCCCACCTCAGCAGGGACCCAATACTGGATGTTGTTTTTCCCTTAGATTTGGCATAAGACAAGAAGTATCTTTTTTTTTTTTAATTTCCTTTATGACTTTTAGTTCTTCCTGTGATTCTTGTCTCCTATAAGATTCCTTCAGTTGAAGTTCGATATTTGCAATTTCATTGGCTAGTGCCTCCCTTCGTATTACAGATATATTGACCCCGCTCAGCAGCTCTGTGACTCTTCGCCATCGCCTGTATAGGGAACGTCTCTTTCTAGTTTACATCTTCTCTTTCTTTTTCATAATGGAATGCGTCTTGAGCAGATCTCAAGAACCACAGAATTCGTTTTTTCAAGGCAAATGTTCGGATCCGTATTGTAAAGGATGTCTTCCCAGCTTGTCTCATTTAGGACATGGTTGACTTCATCACATTATATGTTTTTTTTTTTTATTGAAACTGAATTTCGTGAAGAGACCTTCATGACTGCTCATATTTTGCTGGTCCGGAGCCCTGTGCACACATGTTTGTACCTCTATTATATTGTGATCTGAGATCAACAATGTTAGTGAAAATGAGGTCCAGTGTATTTTCTAGTCTTGCAGGCTCTACTGTTTGCTGATTTAAGGTGAATTTGTTGCAGGGATTTAATAGTTCGTGTGTGTGTGTATTTTCATCTGAGCTGCCTCCCAGGGTGATCTCTACTAACACATTGTTTTCTATACTCCTCCATTTTAGGTATCTCAGGTTGAAATCTCCCAGTACTAAGATGTTTTGGGTAGGAGTTGTGAGATTTTCCAAACAGTGGTCAGTTTTCTCAAGTTGCTGCTGGAATTGCTGGGAAGCTGCATCTGGAGGCTTGTATACTACCACAATGACAAGGTTTTGGTTTTCGATCTTTACCGCTAAAACTTCAACTGCATCATTTGAGGTGTTTAGTAGTTCTGTGCAAATGAACGACTCTGTGACATATATAGAGGATATCCTGGGTAAGACCAATTTTGTTTGAAAATTAGACCTCCTTATGGATACTTTATAGATACTTTAACTGAAAAGGCCGAACAGATTTCTGCCTTCGTAATACCAGGCAGACAATATCAGTTTACTGTGACTGTGTTTGCCACAAGGAACTCACCGGCCACATTCCAGAAATTAATCCTTCGTGGAATATGTAAAACTTGCGATCTTGGCTTAAATAGCAAAGCTCATCTTGCCATATAAGACAAGCAAAAATTTGTGTATACAATAATTTCTCAAATGAAGTTGAAAACTCAGATGAATCACAGGGATATTTAAAAGCATATCTTCAGTCATAGAGTTGTCAGGAAGTGGAACAATCTTGAGAGTAATGTAGAGGAAGCAGGATCCCTACATAACCTTAAGAAGAGGTACGATAGAGGTTTTGGAGCAGGGAGAGAGAGTGGGCCTAGTAGTGACGAGCGAAGATAATGGTACAGGAGCTATGACTCAGCTTCTGCAACAACAACTAGGTGAAGACACACACACACACACAACACACACACACATACACACACATACACACACAAACACACACACACACATGCATATACACCTGGAGCCTCACGGAGGTCCTGACACATGGAGAGCCAAGATGATGGATGTGGTACTGGAAAGCCTCATGCATCAACACATCAGGGACACTACCAGAGAGAGGGGAGGATGAACTAGCAAGACTGGACCTTGTGTTCACCCTGAGCAGTTCAGACATTTAGGACATCACATATGAATGGTTCCTTGGAGGTGGCGATCACGAGGTTCTGAGTTTCGATTACATAGCAGAGCTGCAAGTGGAGAGGGTAACAGGAGTCGATTGGGAAAACCCAAACTATAAAAGGGGAGACTACACAGGTATGAGGAACTTCCTGTAGGAGGTTCAGTGGGACAGAGAACTGATAGGAAAGTCAGTAAACTAAATGATTGAATATGTAACAACAAAATGCAGGGAGGCTGAGGAAAGGTTTGTTCCCAAGGGCAACAGAATTAATGGGAAGACCAAAGTAAGTCCTTGGTTTACCCGAAGGTGTAGGGAGGCAAAAACTAAGTGCATTAGAGAATGGAAGAGGTACAAAAGGCAAAGGACCCAGGAAAATAAAAAGATCAGTTGAAGAGCCAGAAACTAGTATGCACAGATAAGGAGGGAGGCCCAGCGACAGTTTGAAAACAACAGTGCATCAAACATCAAGTCTGACCCAAAACTGTTGCATAGCCACATTAGGAGAAGGACAACAGTCAAAGACCAGGTGATCAGGCTGAGGAAAGAAGGTGGGGAACTCACAAGAAACGATCATGAGGTATGTGAGGAGCTAAACAAGAGATTTAAGTATTCACAGTGGAGACAGGAAGGAATCTGGGAAGACAGGACAGTGGGGGACACCATCAGGGAATACACCGACAAGTGCTGGATGACATACAACTGAGGAGGAGGTGAAGAAGCTGCTAAGTGACCTTGATTCCTCAAAGGCAATGGGACCAGACATCTTCCCGTGGGTTCTTAGAGAGGGAACAGAAATGCTGTGTGTCCCATTAACCACAATCTTCAACACATCCCTTGAAACTGGGCAACTACCTGAGGTATGGAAGACGACAAATGTATTTCCCATTTTTAAAAAAGGAGACAAAAAAGAGCAGCTAAACTACAGACCTGTGTCACTGATATGTATAGTATGCAAAGTCATGGAGAAGATTATCAGGAGGAGAGTGATGGAGCACCTGGAATGGAACAAAAGTATAAATGGCAACCAGCATGGAGTTTTGTGATAAAGTAACAGAAATAAGAGACGAGAGAGAGGGGTGGGTTGATTACATCTTCTTGGACTGCAAGAAGGCCTTTGACACAGTTCCTCACAAGAGATTAGTGCAGAAACTATAGGATCAGGCGAGTATAACGGGAAGGGCACTTTAATGGATCAGAGAATACCTGACAGGGAGGGAACAACGAGTCATGGTACGTGATGAGGTATCACAGTGGGCGCCTGTGACGAGCGGGGTCCCACAGGGGTCGGTCCTAGAACCAGTGCTATTTTGGTATATATGCATGACATTATGGAAGGAAGAGACTCAGAGGTGTCCCTGTTTGCAAATGATGTGAAGTTAATGAGGAGAATTAAATCATATGAGGATCAGGCACGACTTCAAAGAGATCTAGACAGGCTGGACACGTGGTCCAGCAACTGGCTTCTCGAATTCAACCCTGACAAATGCAAAGTCATGAAAATCGGAGAAGGGCAAAGAAGACCGTAGACAGGGTATAGGCTACTGGGCCAACGACTGCAAACCTCGCTCAAGGAGAAAGATCTTGGCGTGAGTATAACACCGAACATGTCCCCAGAAGCACACATCAACTAGATAACTGCTGCAGCATATGGGCGCCTGGCAAACCTGAGATTAGCGTTCCGATACCTAAGTAAGGAATCTTTCAAGACACTACACCGTGTACGTCAAGCCCAAACTGGAGTATGTAGCACCAGTTTGGAACCCGCACCGGGTCATGCATGTTAAGAAATTAGAGAAAGTGCAAGGGATTGTAACAAGGTTAGTTCCAGAGCTAAGGGGACTGTCCAACGAAGCAAGGTTGAGGGAAACGGGCCTGCCGACACTGGAGGACAGGAAGGATAGGGGAGACATGATAACGACATACAAAATACTGCGTGGAATAGACAAGGTGGACAGAGACAAGATGTTCCAGAGAGGGGACACAGAAATAATGGGTCACTCTTGGAAGTTGAAGGGTCAGATGAGCCACAGGGATGTTAGGAAGCATTTCTTCAGTCATATACTGGTCAGGAAGTGGAACAGTCTGACGAGCGATGTAGTGGAGGCAGGAGCCATACATAGCTTTAAGACGAGGTATGATAAAGCTTATGGAGCAGGGAGAGAGAGGACCTAGTAGCGTTCAGTGAAGAGGCTGGGCCAGGAGCTGAGTCTCGACCCCTGTAACTACAATTAGGTGAGTACACACACAGGACAAGAGTCAGAAGCTGTGACTCTACCCTAACCACAACTAGGTGAGTACAGACACACACACACACACACACACACACACACACACACACACCATAACACCGAGCACATCACCGGAGGCACACATCAACCAAATAACCGCTGCAGCATACGGGCGCCTGGCAAACCGGAGAATAGCGTTCCGATACCTTAATAAGGAATCGTTCAAGACACTGTACACTGTGTATGTTAGGCCCATACTGGAGTATGCAGCACCAGTCTGGAACCCACATCTGGTCAAGCACGTCAAGAAGTTAGAGAAAGTACAAAGGTTTGCAACAAGGCTAGTCCCAGAGCTCAAGGGAATGTCGTACGAGGAAAGGTTAAGGGAAATCGGACTGACGACACTGGAGGACAGAAGGGTCAGGGGAGACATGATAACGACATACAAGATACTGCGGGGAATAGACAAGGTGGACAGAGATGGGATGTTCCAGAGAGGGGACACAGGGACAAGGGGTCACAACTGGAAGCTGAAGACTCAGACGAGTCACAGGGACGTTAATATAAGAAGAACATAAGAACGAAGGAACACTGCAGAAGGCCTACTGGCCCATGTGAGGCAGGTCCAAGTCTCCTACCGGCTTAAGCCAATGCACCCAACCTAGTCAGGTCAGGTCACATTGACTTAAGGGAGGAATACGGCAACCGACCTGGTAGCACAAGCTATCAGGTCCAACTCACACCCACCCACATCCACTCATGTATTTATCCAACCTATTTTTAAAGCTACACAACGTTCTGGCCTCTATAACTGTACTCGGGAGTTTGTTCCACTCATCCACAACTCTATTACCAAACCAGTACTTTCCTATATCCTTCCTGAATCTGAATTTTTCCAACTTAAAACCATTGCTGCGAGTCCTATCTAGGCTAGATATTTTCAGCACACTATTTACATCCCCTTTATTTATTCCTGTCTTCCATTTATACACCTCAATCATATCCCCCCTAATTCTACGTCTTCCTAGAGAGTGCAGATTCAGGGAAGGTTTCTGATACATGGGATCAACTTTGTCATCCTCCTTTGTACATTTTCCAGAGAATTTATATCCATTCTGTAATACGGTGACCAAAACTGTGCAGCATAATCTAAATGAGGCCTAACCAAGGATGTATAGAGTTGAAGAACAACCTGAGGACTCCTATTATTTATGCTTCTTGATATGAAGCCAAGGATTCTATTAGCTTTATTGCGAACACTTATGCACTGTTGTCTTGGTTTCAGATTACTGCTAACCAGAACTCCTAAATCTTTTTCGCAATCCGTAATATTAAGATCTACATTATTTAGTTTATATGTGGCATGGTTATTGTCCTGTCCAACATTCAGAACTTTGCATTTGTCTATATTAAACTGCATCTGCCACTTCTCCGACCACTGCATCAGTCTATTCAAATCTTCTTGGAGTGCTCGAATGTAAATAAATGGTATAAAATACCGACACAATGGCAATATAAACACAAATGCAGTATAATGTGATCCTTTATTGACTACGTTTCGCCCACACAGTGGGCTTTTTCAAGTCACAAACAGAACTACCTGGGGTGGAAGGAAAGCGAGTATTTATAGTCCGGCTGAGGTCAGGTGAAGAATGCTGCATCTGATGATGTACCGAGTTGGGTTGTAGAGTCTAAAAACTTGGGTAGCTTGGAAAGGAGACTGGACAAGTTTGTGAGCAGACCTTCTACAGTGTTCTTATGTGGGATAGCGATGAAGAAGTTTCTTGGCAAGTGGTTCAGCTATGTTATAGAAGCCACTATTCTGGTTGAAGTTGTCGGATATAGAAATAAGTGATGATTCCAGGATTCTTCGGTATTGGGTTGTTGTCTTCTGTGGCGATAGTCTTGAGTTTCTGTAGTTTATCAAGTGGTTGTGTGAATTACGGTGTTGTACGCATGCATTCCTTGTGTCGTCAGACCTGCTTGCGTATTGGTGTTCTGAAATACGTGTTTGGAGGTCCCTTGATGTTTCGCCCACGTATAACTTGTTGCAGTCATTACAAGGGATTATGTATACCCCTGCAGAGGATGGAGGCTTGTCCTGCCTACTACTGGTGATGTCCTTGATGGTCGTGGTTGTGGAGGTAGATACTTGGAATGATGTTTTGGCAAAGATGTTGGAAACATGTTTGGCAATGGAGTGGTGGGAAGGACTATGTATCTCTTCTCGGCAGTGTCTTCTCTGGGTGTGTTGAAGATGTTTAGTGCTCGCCGTCTGCAGTCTCTGATGAAGTGACGAGGATAGTGGAGTTTGGAAAATACCTGTTCAATTATAGTGCATTCTTCTCAAGGAACTCGTTGCTGCAGATTCTGAGTGCACGCAGGAAGAAGCCTATAATTACACCACGTTTGGTTTTGGTGTCGTGGTGAGAGTAGAAGTGGAGAAGATCGTTTTGGTTGGTGGGTTTTCGATAGACTTTAAAACGAAGTTCGTGGTCAGCTTTGCAGAGTAGAACATCAAGGAAAGGAAGAGTGTTGTCGACCTCTTCTTCAAGTGTGAACTGGATTGAAGGCTCGACCTGGTTGAGCTTGTCTTGGAGAGCTTGAACGTTGAAGCGTTTAGGAGTTATGAGGAGAATGTCGTCAACATAACGGAGCCAGGTGACAGACGAAGGAATAATGGTGGAGAAAGTTCGGCTTTAGATGTTCCATGTATAGGTTCGCTAGGACTGCACTGAGTGGCGAACCCATGGGTAGTCCAAAAGTCTGCTGAAAGAGGTGATTTTCAAAAGAGAAAACAGTAAAGCCAACACATAGTTCAACCAGGTCGATGAAGTCGCTGGCTGGAATGGGAAGATCAAGTGAATCGTCAATTTTCTTGCGTAAGAGATCGATGGCTTGTTTAGTAGGTACTTTAGTGAATAGGGAAGTCACGTCAAGGCTGGAAAGTTTCTTGTTCCTGATGTTGATGTTGCGAATGCGATTGAGAAGATCACCTGAGTGCTTGAGATGTGCTGGACTGATAGTGCCCAAGAGTTTCGAGAGGTGTTTGGCGAGAATTCCTGAGAGCTTGTGGGGAGCACTGCCTATTCCCGAGGATATGGGCCTCAGTGGGATACCAGGCTTGTGAGTCTTTGGCAGGCCGTGTTGTCATCATGGACACTGACGATTACAGGAACAAAATGCTCAATCTACTTAATGACCCAGATACCTACAAACCTCTCACAACTAACCAAGTGGACAACCTTACTAAAACTTTTCTTCAAAGGACTCGCCGCATTCTGAGGAGCTCAGAACAAGGGAAGAAACTTCTGCACACCATGCCCAGCAACCCCAGACCTGCCAGAATGTACGGCCTGCCAAAGACTCACAAGCCTGGTATCCCACTGAGGCCCATATCCTCGGGAATAGGCAGTGCTCCCACAAGCTCTCAGGAATTCTCGCCAAACACCTCTCGAAACTCTTGGGCATATCAGTCCAGCACATCTCAAGCACTCAGGTGATCTTCTCAATCGCATTCGCAACATCAACATCAGGAACAAGAACTTTCCAGCCTTGACGTGACTTCCTATTCACTAAAGTACCTACTAACAAGCCATCGATTCTTACGCAAGAAAATTGACGATTCACTTGATCTTCCCATTCCAGCCAGCGACTTCATCGACCTGGTTGAACTATGTGTTGGCTTTACGTGTTTCTCTTTGAAAATCACCTCTTTCAGCAGACTTTTGGACTACCCATGGGTTCGCCACTCAGTGCAGTCTAGCGAACCTATACATGGAACATCTAGAAGCCGAACGTTTCTCCACCATTATTCCTTCGTCTGTCACCTGGCTCCGTTATGTTGACGACATTCTCCTCATAACTCCTAAACGCTTCAAACGTTCAAGCTCTCCAAGACAAGCTCACCAGGTCGAGCCTTCAATCCAGTTCACACTTGAAGAAGAGGTCGACAACACTCTTCCTTTCCTTGATGTTCTACTCTGCAAAGCTGACCACGAACTTCGTTTTAAAGTCTATCGAAAAACCACAACCAAACGATCTTCTCCACTTCTACTCTCACCACGACACCAAAACCAAAAAGTGGTGTAATTATAGGGCTTCTTCCTGCGTGCACTCAGAATCTGCAGCAACGAGTTCCTTGAGGAAGAATGCACTATAATTGAACAGGTATTTTCCAAACTCCACTATCCTCGTCACTTCATCAGAGACTGCAGACGGCGAGCACTAAAACATCTTCAACACACCCAGAGAAGACACTGCCGAGAAGAGATACATAGTCCTTCCCACCAACTCCATTGCCAACATGTTTCCAACATCTTTGCCAAAACATCATTCCAAGTATCTACCTCCACAACCACGACCATCAAGGACATCACCAGTAGTAGGCAGGACAAGCCTCCATTCCTCTGCAGGGGTATACATAATCCCTGTAATGACTGCAACAAGTTATACGTGGGCGAAACATCAAGGGACCTCCAAACACGTATTTCAGAACACCAATACGCAAGCAGGTCTGACGACACAAGGAATGCATGCGTACAACACCGTAATTCACACAACCACTTGATAAACTACAGAAACTCAAGACTTATCGCCACAGAAGACAACACCCAATACCGAAGAATCCTGGAATCATCACTTATTTCTATATCCGACAACTTCAACCAGAATAGTGGCTTCTATAACATAGCTGAACCACTTGCCAAGAAACTTCTTCATCGCTATCCCACATAAGAACACTGTAGAAGGTCTGCTCACAAACTTGTCCAGTCTCCTTTCCAAGCTACCCAAGTTTTTAGACTCTACAACCCAACTCGGTACATCATCAGATGCAGCATTCTTCACCTGACCTCAGCCGGACTATAAATACTCGCTTTCCTTCCACCCCAGGTAGTTCTGTTTGTGACTTGAAAAAGCCCACTGTGTGGGCGAAACGTAGTCAATAAAGGATCACATTATACTGCATTTGTGTTTATATTGCCAGTGCTCGAATGTCCTCGTCAGAATGAATTCGACGGCCTATTTTGGTGTCATCGGCAAACTTGCCGATGTCGCTCTTTATGCCCTCATCTATGTCGTTTATGTATATTGTAAAACAGCAGGGGGCCCAACACTGACCCCTGTGGAACACCGCTCGTGACGCTTCCCCACTTTGATTTCTCCCCATTTATGCAAACTCTCTGCTGCCTATTTGTCAACCATGCCTCTATCCAGGAAAAAATTTCTCCTCCTATTCCATGTGCCTTAATTTTCCTCAATAGTCTCTGATGTGGGACCCTGTCAAAAGCCTTACTGAAGTCCATATACACAATATCATATTCATTACCATGATCAAACCTCCTCAAATACCTTAGTGAAAAAAGTTAATAAAATCGTAAGGCAGGAACGCCCCTTTGTAAAACATGCTGAGATTCGTTGATTAATTTATGCTTTTCAAGGTGGCTACGAACTGCCTCGGCAATTATTGATTCCATAAATTTTCCCACTATGGAGGTTAGGCTTATTGGTCTATAGTTCGAAGCTAGGACCTGTCACCTGTTTTGAAAATAGGTATCACATTTGCCATTTTCCACTTATCTGGCACCATGCCAGTTTGTAGTGATATGTTGAAAAAATTAGCCAAAGGTGTGCTAAGCTCCTCTTTAATTCCTTTAGAACCCTTGCATTTCAGTTCATCAGGGCCTGGGGATTTGTTAGGTTTTAATTTATCTATTTGCCTAAGGACCATGTCACTTGTGACTCTAATCGTGCACAGTTTATTATCGTCCTGTTCTACATAATTTATCATTACTGGAATATCGCTGGTATCCTCCTGTGTAAAAACTGAGAGGAAGTATGTGTTAAAAATTCTACACATTTCCTTATCACTGTCAGTGAGCTGACCCGAGGAACTTTTGAGTGGGCCTATCTTGTCCCTGATCTTACTTCTGTATACCTGAAAGAATCCTTTTGGGTTAGTCTTCGATTCTCTTGCAACTTTAACCTCATAATCTCTTTTTGCTTTTCTAATTCCCTTTTTTAGTTCTCTCTTTAACTGAGTATATCGATTTCTTAATTGCCCCTCTCCTCTTTTGATTTGCCTATATATGCCTCTCTTTTGACCAATCAGATA
This sequence comes from Cherax quadricarinatus, assembly GCF_026875155.1. Lineage (NCBI taxonomy): Eukaryota > Metazoa > Arthropoda > Malacostraca > Decapoda > Parastacidae > Cherax > Cherax quadricarinatus. The sequence goes on along the minus strand of NC_069465.1, from coordinate 25,318,369 downwards.
TTTTAATCTATTGTTCATCCATTTAGGATCATTTTTGTTTGATCTGATTTCCCTATTTGGAACATAATTTGACTGAGCAGCTAGAACTATGCCCTGGAAAGCATCATATCGGCAACCATCACCACCTACCTGACCCTTAGTCAGGTCATTCCAGTTCAGCCCACCTAAGTAATTTTTCAGTCCTATGAAATCAGCCAAGCGAAAGTCAGGGACGGAGACTTGATTGCCATTACTAGGGGAATTCCAAGATATATTAAAACTGAGTGATTTGTGATCACTTTCCCCAAGCTCATCATTAACCTCAAGATTATTAATTAGTGTTTCCCTACTGGCAAGAACCAAGTCAAGGAGGTTATTTTCCCTAGTTGGCTCTGTCACAAACTGTTTTAAAAAACAATCCTGGATCGTATCAAGAAAGTCACCTGACTCTAAATTTCCTGTCAAATTGCTCCAGTCAATCTGTCTATAGTTGAAATCTCCATTAGCACAACATTTTCGTATGTAGATGCCTTACGAATTTCGTCCCATAGAAGTTTACTGCACTCCCTATCAAGATTTGGGGCCCTGTAAATCACACCCAAAATTAGTTTTTCTCGGCCCTCGAGAAGCTGTAACCAAACAGATTCAGTGGCTGACGCTTCTAATTTAATATCTTGTCTAACACAACAATTTAAATTGTCTCTGACATACATCGCTACTCCACCACCTTTCCTGTTGACCCTGTCAGTGTGGAATAATTTATAGCCTTGTATGTGACATTCCGAGGGCATCTCTCTATCTTTCAGATTGAGCCAGGTCTCTGTTATAGCAATAATATCTATGTTTCCTGCACTTGCAATTAATCTTAGCTCATCTATCTTATTTCTTACACTCCTGCTATTAGTATAGTAAACCTTAAGGGAGTTAGTCCCTTGCTGCCCTCTGCTGTCCCCCTTTGTTTGCTGACCTGATTTATTGTCTTTATTTATAACTTCATGCTGAATGCCTTTTATACATTTACTGTTTCCAACCCTAGTGTCGCAACCTGTTTGTTTCCCACACACACCCATACCTCTATCTTCCATCAGTTTAAAATCATAGGCATTTCACCAATGGCCTTCTCAATCGAGTCTGCAAGTGCTACCACCCCCTGCCCCAGAGAGATGTACCCATCCCTTGCATACATATCATGTTTGCCATAAAAGTTGTTCCAGTTGTCAATGAATGGGATTGCAAGTTCTTTGCAGTATCTGTCTAGCCAGCAATTTACACCAATTGCCCTAGACAACCATTCATTTCCTACTCCCCTTCTAGGCAAGATGCTACATATGATTGGGATCCCTCCCTTAGACTTAATGAAATCTATAGCTGACCTTTACTTATCTAGCAGCTCTTCTCTCCTACCCTTCCCAATATAATTTCCACCAGCACTGAGACAGATAATGGGCTTGTTCCCATTACCTGACATGATATTATCCAGCCTGTTGACAATGTCCCCAACACCAGCTCCAGGGAAGCACACACTATCTCTCAACTTCTTATTCCTATTACAAAAAGCACGGTCAATATATCTTACCTGAGAGTCACCAACCACAAGAATGCGCTTACCTCCATTAGCAGGGGCAGTAGTACCCTTACCTTCACTGGCCACTGAAGTACATTCATCCTGAAGAACAATGAAGCGATTTCCTATCTTCTGATATTCACTCTTAACTTTCCTTACTCTGATGCGCCTCCCATTACTGTGAACCACTCGCCACTTGCAGCAGGTGCTGGGCTGCACCTCACTGCTGGTAGCCGTTGCTACCTCCCCCACTACAGCCTCCTCACAGCAAGAGACAGACTGCACCTCACTGCTAGAAGCCTCATTCCCCACAACTCCAGCCACCTTACACTCTCCCAGACCCATTGAGGTGGACCTTCAGCCTCCTAATCTCCTCCTGGAGAAGCAAGACCTCCTCCTTCAACTCTCCAACCAAAATTTTTAAAACACTGCAGAAGCAAGCCATGCTTTGTAACCGTCCACGCTAATCCCCAAAGCAGCTCAGGGTCTGTGACCTCACGTGACGACTGACCACTGACCACTCAACTGACCACTGACCACTCAGCAAGTGGAATAGCCTAGCAAGTGAAGTAGTGGAGGCAGGAACCATACATAGTTTTAAGAAGAGGTATGACAAAGCTCAGGAAGCAGAGAGAGAGAGAGGACCCAGTAGCGATCAGTGAAGAGGCGGGGCCAGGAGCTGAGTCTCGACCCCTGCAATCACAATTAGGTGAGTACAATTAGGTGAGTACACACACACACACACACACACACACACACACACACACACACACACACACACACAACAAACCACATTCTACACTCACAGACACCACCCCACCCTACACAGTAGATTCCCATATAATTCTGCTGGGTCTCTCAGTTCCTCAGCCCCCTACTCCCTTTTCCCAGCCCCAACCTCCCTCCCTCAGAATACAGTGTTGGAAATGGAGATAAAATAACGAATAAGTGTGAGGGGCGGCACGAAAGAATCACAGAGCCATCACCAGAGGTCATAGCACTAATAGAAACTGGATATCAGATCCTGAGTAAAGATAGAGGGAATAGAAGGGGAAGAGGAATTACACTGCTCATCAAAAATCAATGGATGTTTGAAGAACTGGAAGGAGGGAGCACAAGGGAAGCAAGTGTCTGCACATTAGGAACACTTCGGACAGGGATCCCAAGATGATGATTGCAGTATTGTATAACCCACTACAAAAAACCAGGAGGCCAAGACAAGAATATGATGAGAGCAACAAAGCATTGGCTGATTCACTAGCTGAGGTGGTAAGAAGGACCCACATGGGCAGGGAAAAATTACTAGTTGTGTGTGGTTTCAACCACAAGAAAATTGACTGGGAAAACCTGAAACAACGTGGGAGACCAGAAACGTGGAGGGTTAAGATGATGTATCCGCACATTAGGGACACTACCAAAGAGAGAGAGGATGAACCAGCAAGACTGGACCTCATATTCATCTTGAGAAGTTCAGACATTGAGGACATCATGTATGAAAGGCCCCTTGGAGCTTGTGATCATATGGTCCTGAGCTTCGAATAGATAGTAGAGTTACAAGTGGAGAGGAAAGCAGGAAGAGTAGGATTGGAGAGCCAAACTACAATAGTGGGGTACACAGGCATGAGGAATTTCCTACATGAGGTTCAGTGGGAAAGAGAACTGGTGGGTAAACCAGTAAATGAAATGATGGAATATGTAACAACAAAATGCAAGTAGGCAGAGTAAAGGTTCATTCCCAAGGGCAACAAAAATAATGGTAAGACCAGAACGAGCCTCTGGTTTATCCAAAGGTGTATAGAGGCCAAAACTAAATACACTAGAGAATGGAAAAGTCTAGAAGACCCAGGAAAATAAGGAGATTAGTAGAAGAGCCAGAAACAAATATGCACAAATAAGGAGGGAGGCCCAGCGGCAATACGAAAATAACATAGCATCAAAAGCCAAGTATTGCATGAAGTTGTTGTTCAGCCAGATAAGGAGGAAAATAACCATTAAAGACCAGGTAATCAGGGAGAGGAAGGAAGGACGGAAGGGAGTTCACAAGAACTGTCCGAGGAGAATGTGAAGAGCTCAACATGAAGTTTAGGGAAGTATTTTCAGTGGAGACAGAAAGAACTCCAAAAAGCTGGAGTAGTGGGGTACACCAACAAGTGCTGGACAAAATGTACACAACCCAGGAGGTGAAGAGGCTGCCAAGTGAACCAAATACCTCAAAAGCTGGTCAACATCTCTCCAAGAGTCCTGAGAGACGGAGCAGAGACATTCTGTATACTACTAACAACAATCTTCCACACATCGATCGAAAATGGGCTACTGCCTGAGATACTGAAGACAGCAAATATTGTCCCAATTTTTAAGGAGCCAGAAACGAGCATTAAACTATAGATCAGTGTCACTGACATGTATAGTATGTAAAGTCATGGAGAAGATTATCAAGAGAAGGATGGTGGAGCACCTAGATCTTGTTCAAGAAAACCAGCATCGTTTCAGGGAAAGAAAATCCTGTGTCATCTTGACGGAGTTAAGACAAGAGAGAGAGATATAGGTGGGTAGACTTCATTTTCATGGATTGCAAGAAGGCTTTCGACAAAGTTCCACACAAGAGATCAGTGCATGGAAAAACTAGAGGATCAGGCAGGAATAACAGGAAGGGCACTGCAATGGATCAGAGAATAGGAACGGTGCTGTTTTTGGCATATAAGAATAACATGATAGAAGGGATAGACTCAGAAGTGTCTCCGTTTTCAGACGATATGAAGCTAGTGACAAGAATTTAATCGAGAAAGGATCTGGCAGGACTACAAAGGGATCTGGACAGGCTTCAAGCCTCGTCCAGCAACTGGCTCCTTGAGTTTACCTCCACCAATTGCAAAGTCATGAAGATTGATGAAGGGCAAAGAACACCTCAGACAAATTACACGCCGAAAACTGCAAACCTCACTCAGAGAAAAGAATCTTGGGGTGAGTGTAATACCGAGCACATCTCCTGAGGCGCACATCAACCAGATAACTGCTGCAGCATATGGACGTCTAACAATCTTAAGAACAGCTTTTCGACAAGCCTGTAAGCAATCGTTCAAGAATCTGTACACCGTGTACGTCAGGGCCATATTGGAGTATGCAACACCGGTTTCAAACCCACATTTGGTCAAGTGCCAAGAAATTAGAAAAAGTGGAAAGGTTTGCAACAAGATTAGTCCTAGAGCTAAGAGGCATGGCCAACGGGAAGAAGTTAAAGGAAATCTACCTGATGACACCGGAGGACAGGAGAGTTAGGAGGGACATGAGAGGAATTGACAAGATAAACAAAGACAGGATGTTCCAGAGATGGGACACAGCAACAAGAGGTCACAGTTGGAGATCAGAAACTCAGGTGTTTCACAGGTATGTTAGGAAGTATTTCTTCACTCATACAGTTGTCAGGAAGTGGAATACTCTGGAAAGTGATATAGTCGAGTCTGGACCCAAAATAGTTTAAAGAAGAGATATGATAAAGCTCACGAAGCAGGGAGTGGACCTAGTAGCGACCAGCGAAGTGGCGGGACCGGAAGCTATGACTCGACTCCTGGCACCGCAGTTAGATGAGAACACACTCATGTGCGCACACACACACACACACACACAAACACACACACACACACACACACACACACACACACACACACACACAACACACCTACACACACACAAGGCGATTAACTCACTATAAGCAGGTCGATATAGGCAACACTGTAAGGGTGGGAGTCAGGTCACAAGAGGTTGTGGACACAAGCGACAACTGAGAATCTACATTACACTCCAAGCACAAGCCACCTACTTTTCAGACACATAATAAACCCACACATAATTCGACACATAATTACACACACACACACACACACACACACACACACACACACACACACACACACATACACAAACACACACACACACACACACACACACACACACACACATACACACACACACACCGGAAGGGTTAGACTCAGAAGTGTCCCTGTTTGCAGATGATGTGAAGTTAATGAGGAGAATTAAATCTGATGAGGACCAGGCAGGACTTCAAAGAGACCTGGACAGACTGGACACCTGGTCCAGCAAATGGCTTCTCAAATTTAATCCTGCCAAATGCAAAGTCATGAAGATGGGGGAGGGGCACAGAAGACCACAGACAGAGTATAGGCTAGGTGGCCAAAGACTGCAAACCTCACTCAAGGAGAAAGATCTTGGGGTGAGTATAACACCGAGCATGTCTCCGGAAGCACACATCAATCAGATAACTGCTGCAGCATATGGGCGCCTGGCAAACCTGAGAACAGCATTCCGATACCTTAGTAAGGAATCATTCAAGACACTGTACACAGTGTATGTCAGGCCCATACTGGAGTATGCAGCACCTGTTTGGAACCCGCACTTGATAAAGCACGAGTACAAAGGTTTGCGACAAGGTTAGTTCCAGAGCTAAGGGGAATGTCCTATGAGGAAAGATTAAGGGAAATCGGCCTGACCACACTGGAGGACAGGAGGGTCAGGGGAGACATGATAACGACATATAAAATACTGCATGGAATAGACAAGGTGGACAAAGACAGGATGTTCCAGGGAGGGGACACAGAAACAAGAGGCCACAATTGGAAGTTGAAGACACAAATGAGTCAGAGAGATAGTAGGAAGTATTTCTTCAGTCATAGATTTGTAAGGCAGTGGAATAGCCTAGAAAATGACGTAGTGGAGGCAGGAACCATACACAGTTTTAAGACGAGGTTTGATAAAGCTCATGGAGCGGGGAGAGAGAGGGCCTAGTAGCAACCGGTGAAGAGGCGGGGCCAGGAGCTAGGACTCGACCCCTGCAACCAAAATAGGTGAGTCAAATATGAGTACCCCAACCCTACACACCCCACATCACACTTACACACACACACACACACACACCACGTAATTAAAGTGCGGTAAGCCCCGGAGGGGGGGGGTCAGGCACAAGAAGGTGGGGCACCAAGGCCCCATAGACTTCCTTTAAAACCACAAGCCACCCCCTTTTCGTACATAAAAAACCCCAACAAAAATTCCACACACAATTACACAAAAATTACACACACACAACAACACACACACACACACACATATCCAGACACACATACCCCCCCCCCTCACCACGACATCCATAATCCCCTGATCCCCCCCCTCCCTCGATCACCCCCCCACCCCCCCCCACTCAGCCCCCACAAGCCCGTTCCCCACTATTCCCCCCCCCCCCACACTCTGACAAAACACACAACCAACTACAGAACTACATGGGTTTCCCACTCTGAGGAAAATCAGGAAAAAAAAAAGGGGTTTCCAGAGAGCAACAAAAAAAACCCAAAGGGACAGGGGGAAAAAATAAAAGGGAAAGTTTGGGCAGCAAGGCATAAAAAGGGATCATAAGGGGGAAAAAAGAAAACTAGAAGAATTTTAGCAGAGAATGGAAGAAGAAGATATGGAAAGCAGGAAGGGGGAGGTGCTGTCAAAGCAGCAGAAGCGGGATACAGAGTTTTAAAGAGGAATTGAAAATCTGAAAAGCCAAAGAACAAAAGAACTTTTGGGTTTGACAACAGAGACTGCTACCTCAGCCACAAAAAAGGGACTGTAGGGAAAAAAAGGGCAAATGCAGGGGAGATGCCTATAGAGGGGGACGTCAAATGAAAGAGCTAAGCTTTATTGTGGGGGCCCTAACAGAAAACAACAACCCCAAAGGGAAAGCCGAGAAGGGAAAATGACGGGCCACTAACCCAAATACATTAGCCAGTGAAACTGAAAAAGGAAACTGCAGTGGAGAAACCCAAAAAAATGAGGGATCACAGGGATACGCAGTGGGAGAATGAAAGGGTGAGTCGTCTTTGTGTATGGGCTCAGGAGCGAAGGGGAAACATATGAAGCAAGAAAAAGGGGAAAAAAAGCAATTGAAAGCACATAAAGCAATGGGAGAGACGATATGACCCCACTAAAAAATTTTCGGAAATAGGGGGGTTTTGTAAAAAAAAAAACCCGGCCTTGAGAGTGCCCTTAAAGGCAGAAGGACTCGACCAGGACCTGCAGGAAGCCGATTAAGGGACATGACGGAAAAGGGAAAAGGGTATTTCGACCGCACAGAACACAAAAGAAAGGAAAACTGAGAGAATGGTACAAAGGCGAAAGGGGGAAAAGAGAGGGGATGGGGAAGCGACAGGACCCAGACCCGGGTAAAAAGATCAAAACCCTCCCTCACAACTTTCTTAAAAGACTCCAACCAGGTAAAACCCCATGAAACCAAACACTCTAAACAAAAACACCCACCCACACCCAATCCCCCCCACCCCACACATTACAAACTTCACCCCCACAGCAAAACCCTAGTTCCTTACCATTCCCCCACTTCCCCAACCCCAATTCTTCCCGACCACATCTTAGAAAAAAGTTGAAGGTGGGGGTATACAAAGCAGATGGAATAACAAACGTATGAGGGTGGCACAAAAAAAAAACAAAGGACACCCCCAGACATAATAGCACCCCAGAAACAAAAACCCCCCAGAATAATAACAGATTCAATCTTTCCACCCGGATACAAATCCTCAGGAAAGACAGGGGGAGGGAGGGGAGGGGAGTTGCACTGCTATTAAAAACAGGGGGGTTTTTGAAAAAAGGGAAAGGAATGGATGGCAGGGGCGAAAGGGACTATTTAGAAGGAACAACCCAGTTAGGGGAATAAGGGGGAAATTTCTTAAGACAACCCACCACAGAACTGCAGGAGCCCCAAAAGGAAAATACGATGAAGCAAAAAAGACAATGTGACACACAGCCGAGGGGGCCAGGAGAGCACACATGGGGGGGCAAAATTCAGTTTGGGGGATTTTAATCACAAGGGGAATGACTGGGGAAAACCCCGGACCCCCTGGGGGCCCCCCAAACATGGAGAGCCAAGATTATGGATGTGGACTGGGAACTCATGCACAACAGTTAGAGACACTACCAGGAAGAGGAGAGGATAACCAGCAAGTTTGACCTTTTATTACCATGATGTTTTTGGGCATCGAGGGTATATGTATGAAAAGGCCCCTGGGAGCTGGATCATGTGCTCTGTGCTTCGACTACATTTGACTCCAAGATGGAAAAAGTACAAATAGGCTGGAAAAACCAAAATACAAAAGGGGAACTACCGGCATGAGGAACTTTCCTTTAAGACATTCATGGGAAAAGGGAACTGACGGAAAACCCTACAAAAATGATGGACATTTGCAACAAAAAAAGCAAGGAGGCAGAGGAAGGTTTGTTTTCCCAAAGGGAAAAAAGAATAATGGGGAAAAACAGAACATTCCTTTTGGGTTCCCCAAAGGTGTAGGGGGGCAAAAACTAGGGGGTCTGAGAAAGGAAAAAGGTACAGAAGAAAGAACCAGGAAAAAAAAAAATCAGCCGAAGAGCCAGAAACGAATATGCACAATAAAAAGGGGGCTCGGACAAAGAAAAGACATAGCATCAAAAAAAAGCTGACCCGAAGCTGTTTACAGCCACACAGGGGGGAAACAACAGTCGGACCCGGGAACAGACTGGGGGGTGAGGGGGAATTTACAAGAAAAGACCGAGAGGTATTCGGGGCCCCAAAAAGATTTTTAAAGGTATTTCAGTGGAAACCATAGGAAATCCAAAAAATCAAACAGGGGGGCACACCAGCAAGTGCTGGATGAGGTACATATAACCCAAAGGGGGAGGGAAGAAGCTGCTATGCGAACTTGAAAACCCCAAAGGCGGTGGGAAACCCGACAACATCTCCCAGGGTCCCTTTAAAAGGGAGCGAGATAATTTGTGAGCCATTAAAAAAGATCTTAAAACCCCATTTTAAAATGGGCAACTCCCTGAGGGGATGGAAAATGGGAAATGTATCCCAATTTTTAAAAAGGGAGACGAATGAGGCACTAAAAATACAGACCTGATCCTAACGTGTATAGTTGCAAGGGTCATGGGAAGATCATCAGGGGGAGAGTGGTGGGACCTGAAAGAAATAAGTGAAAAATGACAACCGACGGTTTCAGGGAAGGGAAAAACCGTGTCACAAACTACTAAGGGTTTTTGACAAAGGGCAGAAATAAGACAAAAGAGGAGGGGGGATCGACTGCGATTTTTGGACTGCAAAAGGCCTTTGGGTTTTTTTGGGGTTTTTTTTTTTTTTTTTTTTTTTGGGGGGGTTTTTTTGGGGGTTTTTTTGGGGGTTTTTTTTTTTTTTTTTTTTTTTTTTTTTTGTTTCGGCGAAAAGTTTCCGTTTCAAAGTAAGAAGAAAAACGAAAAGGACGAGGATCAGGAAACTTTCAAAGAGACTGGGGCGGGACAGGTGGGGCAGAAAAGGCCCTTGAATTTTTCCCGTCAAAATCTGAAATTGGGGGGCGAAACCCCAACACAAAATGTTTGTGGGAAAGAAAATATAGAAAAGATCGGGGGGAGAAAAAGGCAAGGGCCCACAAAAGAAACGGAGATACGGGCCTTGGGGAAACCCCGGGGCTTCCTTGAATTTTTCCCCTGCCCCCAATGCCCCAAAGTATGAAATTTGGGGGAACCCAAAAAGTAAGCACCAAAATTTTAAAAAAGTGCAAAGGTTTGCAACAAGACTAGTCCCAGAGCTACGGGGATTGTCTTTGAAGAAAGGTTGAGGGAAATCGGCCTGACGACACTGGGGCCGGGAGGGTCAGGGAGACTTTATAACGACATATAAAAAACTGCGGGGAATAGACGAGGTGGACAAACAACGGGATGTTCCAGAGATGGGACACAGACACAAGAGGTCACAATTGGAAGTTGAAGACTCAGATGAATCAAAGGGATGTTAGGAAGTATTTCTTCAGTCATAGAGTAGTCACGCCATGGAATAGCCTAGAAAGTGATGTGGTGGAGGCAGGAACCATACATAGTTTTAAGGCGAGGTATGATAGAGCTCATGGGGCAGGGAGAGAGAGGACCTAATAGCAATCAGCGAAGAGGCGGGGCCAGGAGCTGTGACTCGACCCCTGCAACCACAAATAGGTGAGTACAAATAGGTGAGTACACATACACACACACACACACACACACACACACACACACACACACACACACACACAGATTCAAAGAAGTGTTCACAGAGGAGACAGAACGGACTCCAGAAAGACGGAGAGGTGGAGTACACCACCAAGTGTTGGACACAATACATACAACCGAAGAAGAAGTGAAGAGGCTGCTGAGTGAGCTAGACTCCTCGAAGGCAATGGGGCCGGATAACATCTCTCCATGGGTCCTGAGAGAGGGAGCAGAGGCGCTATGTGTACCCCTAACAACAATATTCAATACATCTATCGAAACTGGGAGATTGCCTGAGACATGGAAGACAGCAAATGTAGTCCCAGTTTTTTTAAAAAGGAAACAGACATGAAGCACTAAACTACAGACCAGTGTCACTGACATGTATAGTATGCAAAGTCATGGAGAAGATTATCAGGAGAAGAGTATTGGAACACCTAGAAAGAAAAGAGCTTATTAACAACAGCCAACATGGTTTCAGGGACGGGAAATCCTGTGTCACAAACCTACTGGAGTTCTATGACATGGTGACAGCAGTAAGACAAGAGAGAGAGGGGTGGGTGGATTGCATTTTCTTGGACTGTAAGAAGGCGTTTGACACAGTTCTACACAAGAGATTAGTGCAAAAACTGGAGGACCAAGCAGGGATAACAGGGAAGGCACTACAATGGATCAGGGAATACTTGTCAGGAAGACAGCAGCGAGTCATGGTACGTGGCGAGGTGTCAGAGTGAGTACCTGTGACCAGCGGGGTCCCACAGGGGTCAGTCCTAGGACAAGTGCTGTTTCTGGCATTTGTGAAAGACATGACAGGACGAATAGACTCCGAAGTGTCCCTGTTTGCAGATGATGTGAAGTTGATGAGAAGAATTCAATCGGACGAGGACCAGCCAGAACTACAAAGGGATCTGGACAGGCTGCAGGCCTGGTCCAGCAATTGGCTCCTGGAGTTCAATCCCACCAAGTGAAAGGTCATGAAGATTGGGGAAGGGCAAAGGAGAGTGCAGACGGAGTACAGTCTAGGGGCCAGAGACTACAAACCTCACTCAAGGAAAAAGATCTTGGGGCGAGTATAACATCAGGCACATCTCCTGAAGCGCACATCAACCAAATAACTGCTGCAGCATGTGGGCGCCTTGCAAACCTCAGAACAGCATTCTGCTATCTTAATAAGGAATCGTTCAGGACCCTGTACACCGTGTACGTTAAGCCCATATTGGAGTATGCGGCACCAGTTTGGAACCCACATCTAGCCAAGCACATAAGGAAACTAGAGAAAGTGCAAAGGTTTGCAACAGGACTAGTCCCAGAGCTAAGGGGTCTGTCCTACGAGGAGAGGTTAAGGGAAATTGACCTGACGACACTAGAGGACAGGAGAGATAGGGGGGACATGATAACAAGTAAAATACTGAGAGGAATTGACAAGGTGGACAGAGACAGAAAGTTCCAGAGATGGGACACAACAACAAGGGGTCACAGTTGGAAGCTGAAGACTCAGATGAATCACAGGGATGTTAAGAAGTATTTCTTAAGTCACAGAGTAGTCAGGATGTGGAATACTTTGGGAAGCGATGTAGTGGACGCAGGATCCATTCAAAGCTTTATTAAGAAGAGGTATGATAAAGCAGATGGTTCAGGGAGAGTGACCCTGTAGCGGCCAGTGAAGAGGCTGGCCCAGGAGCTATGAATCGACCCCTGCAGCCACAACTAGGTGAGTATAACTAGGTGAGTACACACACACACACACATTATATATATATATATATATAATATATATATATATATATATATATATATAATATATATATATATATATATATATATATATAAATATATATATATATATAATATATATAATATAATATATATATATATATATATATATATATATATATATATAATATATATATATATATATATATATTAATAAATATAGGGAGGTACCATCTCTATAGCTGGACTGGGGACCCTCATCCTCAGGGAAGACAATAAACGTACCTCAGGGAAAACTCAAGGTTCTCCCCGGAGCTGTTTGAATATTTTCTTCTCCTACCACCCCCTATATTTTATATTCTATGGGAACATTTATTAATAGACAGAATACGCTTACAGAAAAGCCTAGAAAAGGGCAGTCTCCCTATCTGATGTTGCAGCCCTGAGCATGTTAGCAAGCACCTTTTCAGCGATCTGGCCATCCCAGCTTAACTGTTTGTGAGCCAGCGCTGCACTAGGGTTTGGTGCTGGAGCAGCAAGAGTCTCCCATTCAGTGATGGCACTGGCATAGTTAGAGTCCTGTATTCCTGCTGAGTCACTAAGGTTATCTTGAAGAATTTGTCTTATCAACACGTTTGATGCTATGGAAGAGGATAGGAAAGCTGGTAGAGCAATCTGGGAGGATCTGCGTACTCCTAGCCCTCCAAGCCTGACCGGAAGTGAAACTTGCAACCACTGTCCATCTTCAAGGGAAAGATTCAATACACTCTCTAGCATGGTCTTAAGGAGAGAGTCATGTTTCTTGAGTTTTGGACTGCTGAAGGCTGGGGAGCATCTCAGAAAGTGGGTAAGTTTTGGGATTGACAGGCACCTGGTGAGTAGAAGGCATCGTGTGTGTCAATGTCTTTCATCCTGCTTTCCATCGTCCGGAGGTCTGAGACTTTTTTTTCTAGGATCAGATCGATGGCATTGGACCCAAGAGGAGCACCAAGGAGAGTGCTGTTGGCTGGATCAATGGCTCGTGCTCCTGGTAAAACTGCACTAATATTCTGGATCATCTGTTGATTGGTAGAAACTATTTCACATTTGGTGGGGTTTAAAGAAAGGCCCAGGCTTTCTCCCATGTCTTTAATTTTACTGATGTCCTCCAGGAGAGATTCTGTTGTGCCAGCTAGGGTACCGTCGTCCAGGAACCAGATATTGAGCTCGCTGGAGAGTGCTTCTGTGACTTCCTTGATGACCAAACAGAATAGAAAGGGGGCGAGAGGGTCCCCCTGTTGCACGCCCTCACATGAGTCAATTTCATGATCCCCAAACAATAGTTTGGAAGTCACACTATGACACGATTCTATGAAAGGATAGAGGGAAGGGAAGTTTCTATAAACTGCTTGGAGAGCAACATCCCTTCTGACTGAATTGAAAGCGTTGGCAAAGTCCAATTTGATCAAAGCTTTTTCATCGGACATCTTTTTGATATATACTCGTGCTGTGTGGGCAGCTGCTTCACAGCCCTGTTGAACGCCGAAACCGAGCTGAGTTGGTTTCAACATTGCAGCAGCCTCTTGACTCACCCTTCTTACTGCAGCCTTGGCGACTAGGCGCCGAAGGCTGTTACCCACTGCAATGGGCCTGATTCCGCCATCGTTTTTCCCGAGGGCACACAAATATATATATAATATATATATATATATATATATATATATATTATATATATATATATATAAAATATATATATATATAATATATATATATATATATATATATATATATATGAACAATCACATGGTGTACTCCTCTGCTAGTGTAATTGTAAGGGCTGCAAGATGATTAATTAAAAGAGTGACCCTCCTCGCTCTCATAAATCAAGATTATAATTGCAAGTTGCAGTCCAGGTAAGCAGCCAATCATCACTCTACCCTCTTGCATTCACTCTCATCAACGTGGAAAAGGTGGGTGTGAGTGAATGCAAGAAGGGGAGGAAATGGAAAATGGGCATTACAAAAAAAATGCAGTCGGCGGCCCTCTAATGGACAGCTGTTAAATGATGGGTTGTGGTAGGGAGGCGAGGCTAACAATACCTTCTCTTACTGTTGTTGTCAAGGGTCATTTGTTGCAACTATGATATACGACTTCCAGATTACTTTTTCCTATTTTAGACCTTTGATATCCTGACCCTATTTACTTGTGAGTTGACGCTGAGTTGCCTTTGATAAGATATTCGTTTTTCTCAGACTTTATGAACGTAATGAAGTTTATAAGTGTATAAGAAGTGTATATATGGAAGATGGGTATAATTAAGGTAGATATAAATGTGGTTCTGAGGATATAATGGATTCAAATTGGATAAATTGATACTTGGTTTAGAAAGACACGTAGGCAAACACTATGACATATTTATTAGAAAACCTTTCGGTCCTGGGACCTTGATCACTTCTAACATAGAGGTAGAAAGACATTATATATAGGCGGAGAGGTGTGAGTAACGCACGGTGACTTGAAGAATGACATGTTGGGATGAGGACGGGTAGACGATGAGATCATGTGACTCCTGTATTGTTGAGTTGGTGGTGCTTAGCCTGCTTAAGTATCATGCATGCTAATGCTTTTGAATTTTCGTGGTTTCTATTGTGTCAGTGACGGCGATTAGCGAGGCTTCTAGGCACCGTCGGCGTCTGAGGTCTGGTTCGGTGAGCACGAGTTGTGCCCCTCATCCCAGTTCATCAAATGCCCCGTGCAGTCTCTGTGGAGGACACAGGCGTACTTTAAATCATCTCTGTTACAGGCACTTCGATGCTCGTTCAGGCGGATCGCAAGATCTCTGCCTGTCTCGCCTACATATTTCTTGGGACAAAATCCACAGTGGATGGTGTAGATGCCTGCTGTGGAAGTTAGAGGTGTGGGGCTGCGTTTCATAGTGAGGTCTTTGATAGATGATGTGTTAATGGTGGAAACGTTGATGTTACTCTTAGCAAGTGCCCGGCGAGTATTCATGGCAACATCGCCACATGGGAGCACTATGAACTGCTTAGAGGGTTGTTCTATGGGCAGTTTGTTGAGGATAGCTTGTGCCTCGAGTCTGCAATCTCGGATGAAAAAAGATGGAAAATGAAGACGTGTAAAGGCTTGTGTTATGTAAATATATTCTTCAAGAAAACAAGGGCTGGAGATGCTAAGAGTTCTCAAGAAGCCGATGAAGACTCCTCTTTTAGTGCGGGTGTCTTCTTGTGAATGAAAGTGTATAAGATCGTCCTTGTTGGTAGGTTTTCTATACACTTTGAAGAGAAGTTTGTTACTGTCGGGAGATCTGCACAGGAGGACGTCGAGGAAAGGAAGTTTGCCAACCTTTTCGAGTTCAAGTGTAAAGTTTATTGATGGTTTGGCTGCATTGATCTTGTTGAGAAGGGCCTAGATATTGAGACTCTCGGATAGAAAACCAATATATCATTAACGTATCTTAGCCAGGTAACGGTGTTGGGAATGAGGCTGCTGAATTTTTCTGTCTCTAGGTTTTCCATGAAGAGGTTGGCAAGCACGGCACCATCAGTCTGGCACGGTGGCCAGCTAATTTGTGTGGTGCACTCCCTATGCCCGAAGTGATAGAACGTAGTGGGATGCCAGACTCATGTGCCTTAGGAAGGCCATACAGGCGTGCTGGTTTCGGTTCACCTGGTAAAAGTTTAAGTAGTTTTTTGCCTTGTTCTGATTTTCATAAGATGCTACGAGCCTTTTGAAGAAAGGTTCTGATACGGTGCTTTCTCTAAGGTAGGCGTAAACAGCAGGAGAGAAAAGGTGTCTAGATGTTTATGTCTACCCTAGAGAAAGCTCCAATGAACTGCGACATGCTCAGAATGAGGCTTTACTACGTGCCGCTCAGATTCGTGCTTCACTGCCCACTCCTGACAGAAGAACGGCAGAATACTCAGCCAAACTCCCACTGCCAACATCCTGCTCTTGTCACTCCTAAAAGATGTTATACCTCCCTGGCCAGTGTATGAAATTACTGCCTCCCTTTCTTCATCAACATTTAAAAGTTCCTCAAAATATTCCCACTATCTACCCAGTACCTCCAGCTCCCCATCTACTAACTCCCATACTTTGTTTTTAATTGAGAAATCCATTCTTTCCTAGGCTTTTTTAACTTGGCTATCTCTCTCTAAAAGTTTTTTCTTATTTTCTGCAAAATTTCTTGCCAGTGCCTCTCCCACTCTATCATCTGCTCTCCTTTCGTACTCTCTCACCACTCTCTTCACCTTACTTTTACTCTCCACATACTTCCATATATTCTTCTTATAACACTTCTGCTTAGTAAAAACCTCTCATAAGCTACCTATTTCTCTTTTATCACACACTTTACTTCATCATTCCACCAATCACTCCTCTTTCCTCCTGCACCCACCCTCCTATAACCACAAACTTCTGCCCCACATTCTAATACTGCATTTTTAAAACTATTCCAACTATCTTCAAGTACCCAACGACTCATACTTGCACAATCACACCTTCCTGCCAATAATTGCTTATATCTCACCCGAACTTCTTCCTCCCTTAGTTTATACACCTTCACCTCTCTCTTACTTGCTGTTGCCATTTTCCTTTTGTCCCATCTACTTCTTACTCTAACTGTAGCTACAACTAAAAAATAATCCGATATATCAGTTGCCCCTCTATATGTACATCCTGAAACCTACCCATCAACCTTTTATCCACCAATATATAATCTAATAAACTACTTTCATTACGTGCTATATCATACCTCGTATATTTATTTATCCTCTTTTTCATAAAATATGTATTACTTATTACCAAACCTCTTTCTACACATAGTTCAATTAAAGGCTCCCCATTTTCATTTACCCCTGGCACCCCAAATTTACCTACTATTCCCTCCACAACATTTTTACCAACTTTAGCATTGAAATCTCCAACCACAAGGACTCTCTGATTTGGTTCAAAATTCCCCATGCACTCACTCAACATTTTCTAAAATCTCTCTCTCTCTCTACACTTCTCTCTTCTCCAGGTGCATGAACGCTTACTATAACCCACTTTTCACATCCAACCTTTATTTTACACCACGTAATCCTTGAATTTATGCATTTATATTCCCTCTTTTCCTGCCATAACCTATCTTTCAACATTATTGCTACTCCTTCTTTAGCTCTAACTCTATTTGAAACCCCTGACCTAATCCCATTTATTCCTCTCCATTGAAACTCTCCCACCCCCTTCAACTTTGTTTCGCTTAAAGCCAGGACATCCAGTTTCTTCTCATTCATAACATCCACAATCATCTCTTTCTTATCATTTGCACAACATCCACCCACATTCAGACTTCTCACTTTGACGGTTTTCTTCTTTTACATTTTACTAAGCTAAAGGGGAAAAAGGGTTACCAGCCCATTGTTCCCGGCATTTTAGTTGACTTTTACAACACGCATGGCTTACGGAGGAAAGATTCTTATTCCACTTCCCCATGGATATAAAAGGAAAAGTAATAAGACCAAGAACTATTAAGAAAAAATCAAAGAAAACTCAGATGAGTGTGTATAAATAAAAGTGTACATGTATGTGTAGAGTGACCTAAGTGTAAGTAGCAAGACGTACCTGAAATCTTGCATGTTTATGAGACAGAAAAAAGACACCAGCAATCCTACCATCATGTAAAACAATTACAGGCTTCCTTTTTACACTCACTTGGTAGGACCGTAGTACTTCCCTGGGTGGTTGCTGTCTACTTACATTATATAAATATATATATATATATAATATATATATATATATATATATATAATATATATATATATATATATATATATATATATATATATATATACACACACACACACACAAAACAACCACTGTGAAAGAACAGTGAAATTCCAAGCGCTTTCGTGACTATTCACATTATCCATAAAACAATAAAACTTCTACTGAAAGGTAAAAATGAATTAGTCAAACAACTTACTTCCACTAATCCATCTTTACCTTTCATGTCTGGACTAATAAAAACACACAAACCAGGTAATCCAGTCAGATCAATTATTAGCTCCTTATGATCAATTTGATATAAATTATCCAAATGGCTTGTTGACATTTTGAGCCCTATTGGCAAAATTTCTAACTTTATTGATAAAAACAACATAGATTTAATTATTAAAGTAAGCTCCATGACTGATTTAAATGATTTTAACATGGTTAGTTTTGATGTTACTTCCTTGTTTACGAAAGTTCCTGTTGATGATTTATTAAGTTTCTTATCTGAAGAACTCGTTAATTAAGATTTACCATTGCCAGTTCCCACTATCATTAAACTTATTAAACTTTGCAATGTTGATGCAAAATTTGTATTTAATTTTAAGTTTTACACTCAGAAGTTTGGTATAGCAATGGGAAATCCTCTTTCACCTGTTTTTAGTAACCTATACATGGAATTTTTTGAAACAAGATTGCTTAACACAATCCTCCCTAATAGAGCAAAATGGTTCAGATATGTTGATGATATTTCATGTCTTATGCCCAAGAATGTAGATATACACCATTTCCTTGTTAAATTAAATAGCCCTTTCTATAAACTTTACTGTTGAGTTTGAGGAAAATAACTCATTGCCTTTTCTAGATGTTTTAATTGTTAAGGGTAGTAATGAATTCAAATTTAAAATTTACAGAAAACCTACAAATAATTGTTCCTATGTACACTATTATTTTCTCACCAATATTTTTGAGAGCTTTGCGTATTTGTAGTCCAGAGTTCATAGATGAGGAAATATCCAAAATTTATGAAATAGCTAATGATTTGAAATACCTGAGGAACGTAATCAATAAATCTTTTAAAATTGCTAGAAATACTTTTTACAATCCAAAAAGGGACAACCAGCCTTATTCAACTAAAAATATGTTGGTTCTCCCTTACCATGAAAACTTGGTTGATATGCCTTCTCTTCTTAAGACTTTTAATATTAAAGTTGTATTCAAAAATTTTGATACAGTAAAAAAAACTTTTGATAAAGAATTCCCCCCAAAATGCTGATGGATGTGTCTATAAGATTCCTTGTAAAATTTGCGATAAAGTTTATTACGGTAAAACTGGTAAAAGTCTCGAACTTAGATTAAAACAACATAAATATAGCATTAGAAATGGACAAGATTCCAATGCTCTATTTATTCATGTAAGAGATTTTAACCATCCAATTGATTTTCCAAAAGTTGAGAAAGTAGTATCAAGCAAGTCCATTGTCGACAGGAATATAATTGAATCTTGTTTCATAAAAAATAGTTTTGACATTAATATGAATATTTCCTTTGGTTTATATAAATTAGATCCATTTATAATTAATAGAATTTGGAATGAATTTAATAATACATTTGACTAGTAATTTAATAAAACAATGGACAAATAATAAATCTAAATTCTTGAGTAGAATAGCTTGTTTTGGGATGTTGTGAAGGACCTGTCTAGTTGGGCCAGCGGGCCTGCTGCAGTGTTCTCTTTCATATAAGTCGCGCGTCAGGTGTTGCTTTGTTGTGGGATGTGATAGTGAGGTGTGGGCTAGACCCTTTATATGCTTTCCTTTGATGTATTACTTTTATTGTTCCTTGATAATGTGAGTAGTCACGAAAACGCTTGGAATTTCACTATTCTTTCACAGTGGTTGTTTTGCATATTCTGAAATCACCTGTTTACTGTGATCTTATTTCACACATATATATATATATATAATATATATATATATATATATATAATATATATTATATATTATATATAATATATATATATATATTATATATATAATGTCTTGTTGAATACGTAAAAATGGTCAGTTAGCAAGAACTCGCTTAAAATTAAGTGTTTTTTTAAATTTTCTTACACATTTAAAGATACAATTTTTTTAATTACGTTAATATAAAAATCAATAATTTTGCACCAGAAGAACTTCAGGAAACTTACGTAAATTAATTATGACAAGAACAATTTATTTTAGCCTAACCCAACTAAATATATTTTAGATTTGTTTACAGTAATTTAATACTAAATAAACACAGTGAAATATATTTTTTTCGTTAGGTTCAGAATGATTTTGGTGAAATTATTGCATACACAAATTTTTGCTTGTCCTATATGGCAAGATGAACGTTGCTATTTAAGCCAAGATCGCAAGTTCTGCCTATTCCGCACGACCACACACACACACACACACAACACACACAATATATATATATATATATATATTATATATTATATATATATATATATATATTATATATATATATATATATATATATATATTATATATATATATACACACAAGGAATTCGCAAGAGCAGGCGAAATATACACAAACACACTGATCTCTGGCTGAAGGAGACTCGAACCTACGAACCTTGGAACAAGGTATGCAGTGCTTTACCAATCTACCCACACTGGACAATTCCTTGGAGTCCAGCTTGCGCTACACGTTTGATCCAAGGCAGCCAGCTTTCAGGGAGAAGGCTTACAGCTTTTCATCTCATCCCCTACATGCATCAGCCTTACTAGAGATATTAACAATGCTAATTACTGTACAAATGTCTTTCTTACATACTTGTAAGTGTTAATCACCAGTTGCTTCATCATTCAAGATGTTTATGTCATGATCATGTTGTTACATTTAAAGTTTCTCTGTATTTCGGAAACATTAAGTCTTAGTTTACGGAGAACCAGTGAAGTTACAGGTTGAGTTATTTTTTTCAATAACATCTTCTAGAAGTCTAATACTTGGAGAATTATTACCAATTTACTTAATGATCTTGAGACACAAGTCTAACTTGTAAGCATAACTTCTTTGTTACCTTGCACAGCGTCAAGGTTATATTTTACCTATAAAGACTTAAGTTTAAGTCGTCTGCCGGAACTTGAAACATTAGTCCACGACCTAAGTTACCATAAAACTTCTTCACAAGAGTTGCAACAAGTAACTGGGCCGCTGTGTTATTTATCTTCCTGACACCTGCAACAACTGAGTTTAATCTTCCCTTCCTCCTACCTCCCTCCCTCACTTCTTGCCTCATTCCCTCACTTCTTGCCTCATTCCCTCCCTTCTTGCCTCATTCCCTCTCTTCTTGCCTCATTCCCTCCCTTCTTGCCTCATTCCCTCCCTTCTTGCCTCATTCCCTCCCTTCTTGCCTCACTCCCTTCTTGCCTCATTCCCTCCCTTCTTGCCTCATTCCCTCCCTTCTTGCCTCACTACCTTCCTTGCCTCACTCCCTCCCTTCTTGCCTCACTACCTTCCTTGCCTCACTCCCTCCCTTCTTGCCTCACTACCTTCCTTCTTGCCTCACTACCTTCCTTCTTGCCTCACTACCTTCCTTCTTGCCTCACTACCTTCCTTCTTGCCTCACTCCCTCCCTTCTTGCCTCACTCCCTTCCTTCCCTCACTCCCTCCCTTCTTGCCTCACTACCTTCCTTGCCCACCCCTCCCTTCTTGCCCACTATCTTCCTTCTTGCCTCACTCCCTTCCCTTCTTGCCTATTCCCTCCCTTCTTGCCTCACTCCCTTCCCTTTTGCCCATCCTCCCTTCTTCCCTCACTACCTTCCTTGCCTCACTCCCCCCCTTTTCTTGCCTCATCCCTTCCTTTTTGCTCACACTTTTTCTTGCCTATTATCTTCCTTTTTGCCTACTCCTTCCTTTTTCCCTCACTCCCTCCCTTCTTGCCTCACTACGTTCCTTCTTGCCTCACTCCCTTTCCCTTTTTTGCCTCACTCCCTTCCCTTTCTTCCTCACTACCTCCCTTTTTGCCTCACTCCCTCCCTTTTCCCCAAATCCCTCCCTTCTTGCCATAACTCTCTTCTTCCCCTCACTACCTTCCTTCTCTCTCACCCCCCCCTTTGCCTCACTCCCTCCCTTCTTCCCTCACTACCTTCCTTTTGCCTCAAAACCTTTTCCTTTTCCCTCACTCAGCCCCTTCTTGCCTCACCCCTTCCTTCTTGCCTTTCCTTCCTTATTGCCTCACTCCTTTTCCCTTGCCTCCCCCCCCTTCTTCCCTCACAAACCTTCCTTCTTGCCTCACTACCTTCCTTCTTGTCTCACCCAGTCCCTTCTTGCCTCACTCCCTCTCGTCTTGCCTCACTACCTTCCTTCTTGCCTCACTACCTTCCTTCTTGCCTCACTCCCTCCCTTCTTGCCTCACTCCCTCCCTTCTTGCCTCACTACATTCCTTCTTGCCTCCACCCTTCTTGCCTCACTCCGTCCCTTCTTGCCTCACTCCCTTCTTGCCTCACTCCCTCCTTTCTTGCCTTACTACCTTCCTTCTTGCCTTACTACCTTCCTTCTTGCCTCACTACCTTCCTTTTTGCCTCACTACCTTCCTTCTTGCCTCACTACCTCCTTGACTACCTTCCTTCCTCCCTCCCACCGTCCTTCCCACGCTCCCTCCCACCGTCCTTGCCACTCTCCCTCCCACCGTCCTTGACACCCTCACTCCCACCGTCGTTCCCACCGTCCCTCCCACCGTCCTTGTCAACCTCCCTCCCACGATCCTTGTCACCCTCCCTCCCACCGTCCTTGTCACCCTCCCACCGTCCTTGTCACCCTCCCTACCATTGTCCTTGCAACCCTCAATCCCACCGTCCTTGCCACTCTCCCTCCCACCGTCCTTGCCACCCTCCCTCCAGCCTTTCTTGCTACTCTCCTTCCAACCGTCCATGTCACCTCCCTCCCACCGTCCTTGCCACACTCCCTCCTACCGTCCTTGCCACACTCAATCCCATCGCGATTGCCACACTCCCTCCAACGTCCTTGTCACTCTCCCTCCCTCCGTTATTGCCACCCTCCATCCCACCGTCCTTGTCACCCTCCTCCCTCCCACCGTCCTTGCCTCACTCCCTCCCTCTGTCCTTGCCACACTCCCTCCCACCGTCCTTGCCACCCTCCCTCCCACCGTCCTTGCCACACTCCCTCCCACCATCCTTGTTACTCTCCCTCCCAACGTCCTTGCCACCCTCACTCCCACCATCCTTGTCACCCTCCCTCCCACCGTCCTTGCCACTCTCCCTCCCACCGTCCTTCACACACTCACTCCCACCGTCCTTGTCACTCTCCCTCCCACCGTTCTTGCCACCCTCCCTCCTACCGTCCTTGTAACTCACCCTCCCACAGTCCTTGTCATACTCCCTCCCACCGTCTTTGTCATCCTCCCTCCCACCGTCCTTCCCACACTCACTCTCACAGTCCTTGCCAATCTCCCTCCCAACGTCCTTGTAACTCTCTCTCCCACCGTCCTTGCCACCCTCCCTGCCACCGTCCTTGTCACCCTCCCTCCCACCGTCCTTGCCTAACTCCCTCCCACCGTCCTACCCACACTCCCTCCCACCGTCCTTGCCACACTCCCTCTCACCATCGTTGTCACTCTTTCTCCCACCGTCCTTGTCACCCTCCCTCCCACCGTCCTTGTCATCCTCCCTCCCACTGTCCTTGCAACACTCCCTCCCACCGTCCTTGCCACCCTCCCTCCCACCGTCCTTGTCATCCTCCCTCCCACTGTCCTTGCAACACTCCCTCCCACCGTCCTTGCCAAACTCCCTCCCACCGTCCTTCCCACACTCCCTCCCACCGTCCTTCCTACACTCCCTCGAACCGTCCTTGTCACTCTCCCGACCACGGTCCTTGTCACACTCCCTCCCACCGTCCTTCACACTCTCCCTCCCACCGTCCTTCCCACACTCCCTCGAACCGTCCTTGTCACTCTCCCGACCACGGTCCTTGTCACACTCCCTCCCACCGTCCTTCCCGCTCTCCCTCTCACCGTCCTTCCCACACTCAATCCCACCGCCCTTGTCACTCTCCCACCCACCGTCCTTGTCACCCTACCCCCACCGTCCTTGCCACATCCCACCCACCGTCCTTGTCACCCTCCCTCCCACCATCCTTCCCACACTCCATCCCACCGTCCTTGTCACCCTCCCTCCCACCATCCTTCCCACACTCCATCCCACCGTCCTTGTCACCCTCCCTCCCACAGTCCTTGCCACACTCCCACCCGCCGTCCTTGTCTCCCTCAATCACACTGTCCTTCAAACACTCCCTCCCACAGCCATTGTCACTCTCCCTCCCACCGTCCTTGTTACTCTCCCTCCCAACGTCCTTGTCACCCTCCCTCCCACCGTCCTTGCCACACTCCCACCCACCGTCCTTGTCACCCTCCCTCCCACCGTCCTTCCCACACTCCCTCCCACCGTCCTTGTCACCCACCCTCACACCGTCCTTGCCACACTTCCTCCCACCGTCCTTCTCACCCTCCCTCCCACCGTCCTTGCCACACTCCCTCCCACCGCCCTTGCCACACTCCCTCCCACTGTCATTGTTACTCTCCATCCCACCGTTCTTCCCACTCTCCCACCCACCGTCCTTGTTAAACTCCCTTCTACCGTCCTTGCCACCCGCCCTCCCACCGTCCTTGCCACACTCCCTCCCACCGTCCTTCCCACACTCCCTCCCACCGTCCTTGTCACTATCCCTCCCACCGTCCTCCCCACACTTCCTCCCACCGTCCTTATCACCCTCCCTCCCACCGTCCTTCCAACACTCCCTCCCACTGTCCTTGTCACCCTCCTTCCCACCGTCCTTGCCACACTCCCTCCCACCGTCCTGGGCTGAGGTGGATGGTAGAGGTACTGGTCTGAGGTGGATGGTAGAGGTACTGGTCTGAGGTGGATGGTAGAGGTACTGGTCTGAGGTGGATGGTAGAGGTACTGGTCTGAGGTGGATGGTAGAGGTACTGGTCTGAGGTGGATGGTAGAGGTACTGGTCTGAGGTGGACGGTAGAGGTACTGGTCTGAGGTGGATGGTAGAGGTACTGGTCTGAGGTGGATGGTAGAGGTACTGGGCTGAGATGGATGGTAGAGGTACTGGGCTGAGGTGGATGGTAGAGGTACTGGTCTGAGGTGGATGGCAGAGGTACTGGTCTGAGGTGGATGGTAGAGGTACTGGTCTGAGGTGGACGGTAGAGGTACTGGGCTGAGGTGGATGGTAGAGGTACCGGGCTGAGGTGGATGGTAGAGGTACTGGGCTGAGGTGGATGGTAGAGGTACTGGTCTGAGGTGGACGGTAGAGGTACTAGGCTGAGGTGGATGGTAGAGGTACTGGGCTGAGGTGGATGGTAGAGGTACTGGGCTGAGGTGGATGGTAGAGGTACTGGTCTGAGGTGGATGGTAGAGGTACTGGTCTGAGGTGGATGGTAGAGGTACTGGGCTGAGGTGGATGGTAGAGGTACTGGTCTGAGGTGGATGGTAGAGGTACTGGGCTGAGGTGGATGGGAGAGCTACTGGACTGAGGTGGATGGTAGAGGTACTGGTCTGAGGTGGATGGTAGAGGTACTGGTCTGAGGTGGATGGTAGAGGTACTGGTCTGAGGTGGATGATAGAGGTACTGGTCTGAGGTGGATGGTAGAGGTACTGGTCTGAGGGTGGATGGTAGAGGTACTGGTCTGAGGTGGATGGTAGAGGTACTGGGCTGAGGTGGATGGTAGAGGTACTGGTCTGAGGTGGATGGTAGAGGTACTGGTCTGAGGTGGATGCTAGAGGTACTGGTCTGAGGTGGATGGTAGAGGTACTGGTCTGAGGTGGATGGTAGAGGTACTGGGCTGAGGTGGATGGTAGAGGTACTGGGCTGAGGTGGATGGTAGAGGTACTGGTCTGAGGTGGATGGTAGAGGTACTGGTCTGAGGTGGATGGTAGAGGTACTGGACTGAGGTGGACGGTAGAGGTACTGGTGAGGTGGATGGTAGAGGTACTGGGCTGAGGTGGATGGTAGAGGTACTGGTCTGAGGTGGATGGTAGAGTTACTGGGCTGAGGTGGATGGTAGAGGTACTGGGCTGAGGTGGATGGTAGAGGTACTGGTCTGAGGTGGATGGTAGAGGTACTGGGCTGAGGTGGATGGAGAGCTACTGGACTGAGGTGGATGTAGAGGTACTGGTCTGAGGTGGATGGTAGAGGTACTGGACTGAGGTGGACGGTAGAGTACTGGTGAGGTGGATGGTAGATTTACTGGGCTGAGGTGGATGGTAGAGGTACTGGTCTGAGGTGGATGGTAGAGGTACTGGGCTGAGGTGGATGGTAGAGGTACTGGTCTGAGGTGGATGGTAGAGGTACTGGGCTGAGGTGGATGGTAGAGGTACTGGTCTGAGGTGGATGGTAGAGGTACTGGACTGAGGTGGATGGTAGAGGTATGGGCTGAGGTGGATGGTAGAGGTACTGGTCTGAGGTGGATGGTAGAGGTACTGGGCTGAGGTTGATGGTAGAAGTACTGGGCTGAGGTGGATGGTAGAGGTACTGGTCTGAGGTGGATGGTAGAGGTACTGGTCTGAGGTGGATGGTAGAGGTACTGGTCTGAGGTGGATGGTAGAGGTACTGGGCTGAGGTGGATGGTAGAGGTACTGGGCTGAGGTGGATGGTAGAGGTATTGGTCTGAGGTGGATGGTAGAGGTACTGGTCTGAGGTGGATGGTAGAGGTACTGGTCTGAGGTGGATGGTAGAGGTACTGGGCTGAGGTGGATGGTAGAGGTACTGGGCTGAGGTGGATGGTAGAGGTACTGGGCTGAGGTGGATGGTAGAGGTACTGGTCTGAGGTGGATGGTAGAGGTACTGGTCTGAGGTGGATGGTAGAGGTACTGGGCTGAGGTGGATGGTAGAGGTACTGGTCTGAGGTGGATGGTAGAGGTACTGGTCTGAGGTGGATGGTAGAGGTACTGGTCTGAGGTGGATGGTTGAGGTACTGGTCTGAGGTGGATGGTAGAGGTACTGGGCTGAGGTGGATGGTAGAGGTACTGGTCTGAGGTGGATGGTAGAGGTACTGGTCTGAGGTGGATGGTAGAGGTACTGGTCTGAGGTGGATGGTAGAGGTACTGGTCTGAGTGGAGCGTAGAGGTACTGGGCTGAGGTGGATGGTAGAGGTACCGGGCTGAGGTGGATGGTAGAGGTACTGGCTGAGGTGGATGGTAGAGGTACTGGTCTGAGGTGGACGGTAGAGGTACTAGGCTGAGGTGGATGGTAGAGGTACTGGACTGAGGTGGATGGTAGAGGTACTGGGCTGAGGTGGATGGTAGAGGTACTGGTCTGAGGTGGATGGTAGAGGTACTGGGCTGAGGTTGATGGTAGAAGTACTGGGCTGAGGTGGATGGTAGAAGTACTGGGCTGAGGTGGATGGTAGAGGTACAGGTCTGAGGTGATGGTAGAGGTACTGGTCTGAGGTGGATGGTAGAGGTACTGGTCTGAGGTGGATGGTAGAGGTACTGGGCTGAGGTGGATGGTAGAGGTACTGGGCTGAGGTGGATGGTAGAGGTATTGGTCGAGGTGGATGGTAGAGGTACTGGTCTGAGGTGGATGGTAGAGGTACTGGTCTGAGGTGGATGGTAGAGGTACTGGGCTGAGGTGGATGGTAGAGGTACTGGGCTGAGGTGGATGGTAGAGGTACTGGGCTGAGGTGGATGGTAGAGGTACTGGTCTGAGGTGGATGGTAGAGGTACTGGTCTGAGGTGGATGGTAGAGGTACTGGGCTGAGGTGGATGGTAGAGGTACTGGTCTGAGGTGGATGGTAGAGGTACTGGTCTGAGGTGGATGGTAGAGGTACTGGTCTGAGGTGGATGGTTGAGGTACTGGTCTGAGGTGGATGGTAGAGGTACTGGGCTGAGGTGGATGGTAGAGGTACTGGTCTGAGGTGGATGGTAGAGGTACTGGTCTGAGGTGGATGGTAGAGGTACTGGTCTGAGGTGGATGGTAGAGGTACTGGTCTGAGGTGGACGGTAGAGGTACTGGGCTGAGGTGGATGGTAGAGGTACCGGGCTGAGGTGGATGGTAGAGGTACTGGGCTGAAATGGATGGTAGAGGTACTGGTCTGAGGTGGACGGTAGAGGTACTAGGCTGAGGTGGATGGTAGAGGTACTGGGCTGAGGTGGATGGTAGAGGTACTGGGCTGAGGTGGATGGTAGAGGTACTGGTCTGAGGTGGATGGTAGAGGTACTGGTCTGAGGTGGATGGTAGAGGTACTGGGCTGAGGTGGATGGTAGAGGTACTGGTCTGAGGTGGATGGTAGAGGTACTGGGCTGAGGTGGATGGGAGAGCTACTGGACTGAGGTGGATGTAGAGGTACTGGTCTGAGGTGGATGGTAGAGGTACTGGTCTGAGGTGGATGGTAGAGGTACTGGTCTGAGGTGGATGATAGAGGTACTGGTCTGAGGTGGATGGTAGAGGTACTGGTCTGAGGTGGATGGTAGAGGTACTGGTCTGAGGTGGATGGTAGAGGTTACTGGGCTGAGGTGGATGGTAGAGGTACTGGTCTGAGGTGGATGGTAGAGGTACTGGTCTGAGGTGGATGCTAGAGGTACTGGTCTGAGGTGGATGGTAGAGGTACTGGTCTGAGGTGGATGGTAGAGGTACTGGGCTGAGGTGGATGGTAGAGGTACTGGGTTGAGGTGGATGGTAGAGGTACTGGTCTGAGTGGATGGTAGAGGTACTGGTCTGAGGTGGATGGTAGAGGTACTGGACTGAGGTGGACGGTAGAGGTACTGGTGAGGTGGATGGTAGAGGTACTGGGCTGAGGTGGATGGTAGAGGTACTGGTCTGAGGTGGATGGTAGAGTTACTGGGCTGAGGTGGATGGTAGAGGTACTGGGCTGAGGTGGATGGTAGAGGTACTGGTCTGAGGTGGATGGTAGAGGTACTGGGCTGAGGTGGATGGGAGAGCTACTGGACTGAGGTGGATGGTAGAGGTACTGGTCTGAGGTGGATGGTAGAGGTACTGGACTGAGGTGGACGGTAGAGGTACTGGTGAGGTGGATGGTAGATTTACTGGGCTGAGGTGGATGGTAGAGGTACTGGTCTGAGGTGGATGGTAAGAGTACTGGGCTGAGGTGGATGGTAGAGGTACTGGTCTGAGGTGGATGGTAGAGGTACTGGGCTGAGGTGGATGGTAGAGGTACTGGTCTGAGGTGGATGGAGAGGTACTGGACTGAGGTGGATGGTAGAGTACTGGGCTGAGGTGGATGGTAGAGGTACTGGTCTGAGGTGGATGGTAGAGGTACTGGGCTGAGGTTGATGGTAGAAGTACTGGGCTGAGGTGGATGGTAGAGGTACTGGTCTGAGGTGGATGGTAGAGGTACTGGTCTGAGGTGGATGGTAGAGGTACTGGTCTGAGGTGGATGGTAGAGGTACTGGGCTGAGGTGGATGGTAGAGGTACTGGGCTGAGGTGGATGGTAGAGGTATTGGTCTGAGGTGAATGGTAGAGGTACTGGTCTGAGGTGGATGGTAGAGGTACTGGTCTGAGGTGGATGGTAGAGGTACTGGGCTGAGGTGGATGGTAGAGGTACTGGGCTGAGGTGGATGGTAGAGGTACTGGGCTGAGGTGGATGGTAGAGGTACTGGTCTGAGGTGGATGGTAGAGGTACTGGTCTGAGGTGGATGGTAGAGGTACTGGGCTGAGGTGGATGGTAGAGGTACTGGTCTGAGGTGGATGGTAGAGGTACTGGTCTGAGGTGGATGGTAGAGGTACTGGTCTGAGGTGGATGGTTGAGGTACTGGTCTGAGGTGGATGGTAGAGGTACTGGGCTGAGGTGGATGGTAGAGGTACTGGTCTGAGGTGGATGGTAGAGGTACTGGGCTGAGGTGGATGGTAGAGGTACTGGTCTGAGGTGGATGGTAGAGGTACTGGTCTGAGGTGGATGGGAGAGCTACTGGACTGAGGTGGATGGTAGAGGTACTGGTCTGAGGTGGATGGTAGAGGTACTGGACTGAGGTGGACGGTAGAGGTACTGGTGAGGTGGATGGTAGAGGTACTGGGCTGAGGTGGATGGTAGAGGTACTGGTCTGAGGTGGATGGTAGAGGTACTGGGCTGAGGTGGATGGTAGAGGTACTGGGCTGAGGTGGATGGTAGAGGTACTGGTCTGAGGTGGATGGTAGAGGTACTGGGCTGAGGTGGATGGTAGAGGTACTGGTCTGAGGTGGATGGTAGAGGTACTGGACTGAGGTGGATGGTAGAGGTACTGGGCTGAGGTGGATGTAGAGGTAAATGGTCTGAGGTGGATGGTAGAGGTACTGGGCTGAGGTTGATGGTAGAAGTACTGGGCTGAGGTGGATGGTAGAGGTACTGGTCTGAGGTGGATGGTAGAGGTACTGGTCTGAGGTGGATGGTAGAGGTACTGGTCTGAGGTGGATGGTAGAGGTACTGGGCTGAGGTGGATGGTAGAGGTACTGGGCTGAGGTGGATGGTAGAGGTATTGGTCTGAGGTGGATGGTAGAGGTACTGGTCTGAGGTGGATGGTAGAGGTACTGGTCTGAGGTGGACGGTAGAGGTACTGGGCTGAGGTGGATGGTAGAGGTACCGGGCTGAGGTGGATGGTAGAGGTACTGGGCTGAGGTGGATGGTAGAGGTACTGGTCTGAGGTGGACGGTAGAGGTACTAGGCTGAGGTGGATGGTAGAGGTACTGGACTGAGGTGGATGGTAGAGGTACTGGGCTGAGGTGGATGGTAGAGGTACTGGTCTGAGGTGGATGGTAGAGGTACTGGGCTGAGGTTGATGGTAGAAGTACTGGGCTGAGGTGGATGGTAGAAGTACTGGGCTGAGGTGGATGGTAGAGGTACTGGTCTGAGGTGGATGGTAGAGGTACTGGTCTGAGGTGGATGGTAGAGGTACTGGTCTGAGGTGGATGGTAGAGGTACTGGGCTGAGGTGGATGGTAGAGGTACTGGGCTGAGGTGGATGGTAGAGGTATTGGTCTGAGGTGGATGGTAGAGGTACTGGTCTGAGGTGGATGGTAGAGGTACTGGTCTGAGGTGGATGGTAGAGGTACTGGGCTGAGGTGGATGGTAGAGGTACTGGGCTGAGGTGGATGGTAGAGGTACTGGGCTGAGGTGGATGGTAGAGGTACTGGTCTGAGGTGGATGGTAGAGGTACTGGTCTGAGGTGGATGGTAGAGGTACTGGGCTGAGGTGGATGGTAGAGGTACTGGTCTGAGGTGGATGGTAGAGGTACTGGTCTGAGGTGGATGGTAGAGGTACTGGTCTGAGGTGGATGGTTGAGGTACTGGTCTGAGGTGGATGGTAGAGGTACTGGGCTGAGGTGGATGGTAGAGGTACTGGTCTGAGGTGGATGGTAGAGGTACTGGTCTGAGGTGGATGGTAGAGGTACTGGTCTGAGGTGGATGGTAGAGGTACTGGTCTGAGGTGGACGGTAGAGGTACTGGGCTGAGGTGGATGGTAGAGGTACCGGGCTGAGGTGGATGGTAGAGGTACTGGGCTGAGGTGGATGGTAGATGTACTGGTCTGAGGTGGACGGTAGAGGTACTAGGCTGAGGTGGATGGTAGAGGTACTGGGCTGAGGTGGATGGTAGAGGTACTGGGCTGAGGTGGATGGTAGAGGTACTGGTCTGAGGTGGATGGTAGAGGTACTGGTCTGAGGTGGATGGTAGAGGTACTGGGCTGAGGTGGATGGTAGAGGTACTGGTCTGAGGTGGATGGTAGAGGTACTGGGCTGAGGTGGATGGGAGAGCTACTGGACTGAGGTGGATGGTAGAGGTACTGGTCTGAGGTGGATGGTAGAGGTACTGGTCTGAGGTGGATGGTAGAGGTACTGGTCTGAGGTGGATGATAGAGGTACTGGTCTGAGGTGGATGGTAGAGGTACTGGTCTGAGGTGGATGGTAGAGGTACTGGTCTGAGGTGGATGGTAGAGGTACTGGGCTGAGGTGGATGGTAGAGGTACTGGTCTGAGGTGGATGGTAGAGGTACTGGTCTGAGGTGGATGCTAGAGGTACTGGTCTGAGGTGGATGGTAGAGGTACTGTCTGAGGTGGATGGTAGAGGTACTGGGCTGAGGTGGATGGTAGAGGTACTGGGTTGAGGTGGATGGTAGAGGTACTGGTCTGAGGTGGATGGTAGAGGTACTGGTCTGAGGTGGATGGTAGAGGTACTGGATGAGGTGGACGGTAGAGGTACTGGTGAGGTGGATGGTAGAGGTACTGGGCTGAGGTGGATGGTAGAGGTACTGGTCTGAGGTGGATGGTAGAGTTACTGGGCTGAGGTGGATGGTAGAGGTACTGGGCTGAGGTGGATGGTAGAGGTACTGGTCTGAGGTGGATGGTAGAGGTACTGGGCTGAGGTGGATGGAGAGCTACTGGACTGAGTGGATGGTAGAGGTAACTGGTCTG
The DNA here is from genome assembly GCF_026875155.1 of Cherax quadricarinatus. NCBI lineage: Eukaryota > Metazoa > Arthropoda > Malacostraca > Decapoda > Parastacidae > Cherax > Cherax quadricarinatus. The sequence goes on along the minus strand of NC_069465.1, from coordinate 25,285,890 downwards.
AGGTGGATGGTAGAGGTACTGGATTGAGGTGGACGGTAGAGGTACTGGTGAGGTGGATGGTAGATTTACTGGGCTGAGGTGGATGGTAGAGGTACTGGTCTGAGGTGGATGGTAGAGGTACTGGGCTGAGGTGGATGGTAGAGGTACTGGTCTGAGGTGGATGGTAGAGGTACTGGGCTGAGGTGGATGGTAGAGGTACTGGTCTGAGGTGGATGGTAGAGGTACTGGACTGAGGTGGATGGTAGAGGTACTGGGCTGAGGTGGATGGTAGAGGTACTGGTCTGAGGTGGATGGTAGAGGTACTGGGCTGAGGTTGATGTAGAAGTACTGGGCTGAGGTGGATGGATAGAGGTACTGGTCTGAGGTGGATGGTAGAGGTACTGGTCTGAGGTGGATGGTAGAGGTACTGGTCTGAGGTGGATGGTAGAGGTACTGGGCTGAGGTGGATGGTAGAGGTACTGGGCTGAGGTGGATGGTAGAGGTAATTGGTCTGAGGTGAATGGTAGAGGTACTGGTCTGAGGTGGATGGTAGAGGTACTGGGCTGAGGTGGATGGTAGAGGTACTGGGCTGAGGTGGATGGTAGAGGTACTGGGCTGAGGTGGATGGTAGAGGTACTGGTCTGAGGTGGATGGTAGAGGTACTGGTCTGAGGTGGATGGTAGAGGTACTGGGCTGAGGTGGATGGTAGAGGTACTGGTCTGAGGTGGATGTAGAGGTACTGGTCTGAGGTGGATGGGAGAGCTACTGGACTGAGGTGGATGGTAGAGGTACTGGTCTGAGGTGGATGGTAGAGGTACTGGACTGAGGTGGACGGTAGAGGTACTGGTGAGGTGGATGGTAGAGGTACTGGGCTGAGGTGGATGGTAGAGGTACTGGTCGAGGTGGATGGTAGAGGTACTGGGCTGAGGTGGATGGTAGAGGTACTGGGCTGAGGTGGATGGTAGAGGTAATGGTCTGAGGTGGATGGTAGAGGTACTGGGCTGAGGTGGATGGTAGAGGTACTGGTCTGAGGTGGATGGTAGAGGTACTGGACTGAGGTGGATGGTAGAGGTACTGGGCTGAGGTGGATGGTAGAGGTAATGGTCTGAGGTGGATGGTAGAGGTACTGGCTGAGGTTGATGTAGAAGTACTGGGCTGAGGTGGATGGTAGAGGTACTGGTCTGAGGTGGATGGTAGAGGTACTGGTCTGAGGTGGATGGTAGAGGTACTGGTCTGAGGTGGATGGTAGAGGTACTGGGCTGAGGTGGATGGTAGAGGTACTGGGCTGAGGTGGATGGTAGAGGTATTGGTCTGAGGTGGATGGTAGAGTACTGGTCTGAGGTGGATGGTAGAGGTACTGGTCTGAGGTGGATGGTAGAGGTACTGGGCTGAGGTGGATGGTAGAGGTACTGGCTGAGGTGGATGGTAGAGGTACTGGGCTGAGGTGGATGGTAGAGGTACTGGTCTGAGGTGGATGGTAGAGGTACTGGTCTGAGGTGGATGGTAGAGGTACTGGGCTGAGGTGGATGGTAGAGGTACTGGTCTGAGGTGGATGGTAGAGGTACTGGTCTGAGGTGGATGGTAGAGGTACTGGTCTGAGGTGGATGGTTGAGGTACTGGTCTGAGGTGGATGGTAGAGGTACTGGGCTGAGGTGGATGGTAGAGGTACTGGGCTGAGGTGGATGGTAGAGGTACTGGGCTGAGGTGGATGGTAGAGGTACTGGTCTGAGGTGGATGGTAGAGGTACTGGACTGAGGTGAATGGTAGAGGTACTGGGCTGAGGTGGATGGTAGAGGTACTGGGCTGAGGTGGATGGTAGAGGTACTGGTCTGAGGTGGATGGTAGAGGTACTGGTCTGAGGTGGATGGTAGAGTTACTGGGCTGAGGTGGATGGTAGAGGTACTGGTCTGAGGTGGATGGTAGAGGTACTGGTCTGAGGTGGATGGTAGAGGTATTGGACTGAGGTGGATGGTAGAGGTACTGGTCTGAGGTGGATGGTAGAGGTACTGGTCTGAGGTGGATGGTAGAGTTACTGGTCTGAGGTGGATGGTAGAGGTACTGGTCTGAGGTGTATGGTAGAGAGGTTACTGGTCTGAGGTGGATGGTAGAGGTACTGGGCTGAGGTGGATGGTAGAGGTACTGGTCTGAGGTGGATGGTAGAGTACTGGTCTGAGGTGGATGGTAGAGGTACTGGTCTGAGGTAGATGGTAGAGGTACTGGGCTGAGGTGGATGGTAGAGGTACTGGGCTGAGGTGGATGGTAGAGGTACTGGTCTGAGGTGGATGGTAGAGGTACTGGTCTGAGGTGGATGGTAGAGGTACTGGTCTGAGGTGGATGGTAGAGGTACTGGTCTGAGGTGGATGGTAGAGGTACTGGGCTGAGGTGGATGGTAGAGGTACTGGGCTGAGGTGGATCTTAGAGGTACTGGTACTGGAGTTGATGGTTGTACTGGGGTGTGCATAAATTCTGTAATGGATTTCCGGGCTATTTTACCCTACAGTACATTATGCAGCTGACGATAAGGTATCAGCTGCAACAGACAATGTTTCAGAGCACTGCTTCTAGGTTTGTCAGGGTCCTCCTCAGTGAGAAAGTCTAACTTTAAGTCAGTCAAGTCAGTCAGTAAGTCTGTCAGTAAACCAGTCAAGTCAATAAATCAGCCAAGTTAGTCAGTATGTCAGTCAAGTCAGTAAATAGGTCAAGTCAATACGTCAGTAAATCAGTCAAGTCAGCCAGTCAAGTTAGTCATTCGTCACACAAACTCGTATATATTTATCTCATTCTTTTTAACTATACAAACTGGCGCTTTATTAAGGCTTCAGGTTATCTTTTGTTTAATGTATCTATTTTCTTCGGTAACTCTTTAGACTCGGATGTTTATTCCTTTTCTTGCCACTTTCAGCAACACTGGTATGGCTACTGGGTGCCATGATTGCTTGGCAGGTATGGCTACTGGGTGCCAAGATTGCTTGCCAGGTATGGTTACTGGGTGCCATGATTGCTTGCCAGGTATGGCTACTGGGTGCCATGATTGCTTGCCAGGTATGGCTACTGGGTGCCATGATTGCTTGCCAGGTATGGCTACTGGGTGCCAAGATTGCTTGCCAGGTATGGTTACTGGGTGCCATGATTGCTTGCCAGGTATGGCTACTGGGTGCCATGATTGCTTGTCAGGTATGGCTACTGGGTGCCATGATTGCTTGCCAGGTATGGCTACTGGGTGCCATGATTGCTTGCCAGGTATGGCTACTGGGTGCCATGGCTGCTTGCCAGGTATGGCTACTGGGTGCCATGGTTGCTTGCCAGGTATGGCTACTGGGTGCCATGATTGCTTGCCAGGTATGGCTACAGGGTGCCATGATTGCTTGCCAGGTATGGCTACTGGGTGCCATGTTTGCTTGCCAGGGATGGCTACTGGGTGCCATGATTGCTTGCCAGGTATGGCTACAGGGTGCCATGGTTGCTTGCCAGGTATGGCTACTGGGTGCCATGGTTGCTTGCCAGGTATAGCTACTGGGTGCCATGGTTGCTTGCCAGGTATGGCTACTGGGTGCCATGTTTGCTTGCCAGGGATGGCTACTGGGTGCCATGATTGCTTGCCAGGTATGGCTAAAGGGTGCCATGATTGCTTGCCAGGTATGGCTACTGGGTGCCATGATTGCTTTCCAGGTATGGCTACTGGGTGCCATGATTGCTTGCCAGACATCAAGATACGGCAATTATAATATCAAAACACTAGTCACAAACACAGCTAGTTCTAACACAATGGAACTGGACACGTATGAACGACTGCTGGGATAGGGGTGGCGGGAGTGTTGGGGTGGAGTGTTGGGGTGGAGTGTCGGGGTGGAGTGTTAGGGGAAGTGCTGGGGGAAGTGTTGGGGGGAGTGTTTGGGGGAGTATTTGGGGTGGCAGGGGATGGCGGTAGGTGTTCCCCAGCTGAGACAAATACAACAGAAATAGCATTTCTTACCTTTACTTGTGGTTGCTGGTGTAAGGTGGCTTTATCTCCACCTTTCAAAGAACGAGGATTCTTAGAGCGGTAAATAACCATGGGCTTACACTTGAAATCACCTGATGCATTACCACAAAGGAGCAAGGTGAAGTGATTCTCTGCTGTCTTGCAGCCTGGTGCACTCTTCTCTTGCTGACTGATATAAGTTCCTGTTGGCATTTTCTTCCAAAAACACTTGTCTCGTCAGCATTAAACACTTGATGTGGCTCCCAGTCAACCTCAGAAATGACTTCCTGCAATTCAGCAGGGAAATTACTTGCTGTGTATGATCAGCTGAAGCACTTTCACCAGAAAACTTAATATTGTCTATCTTATTTTGCAACTTAAGGTTGTGGAACCAGCCTGTGCTAAACACACTTCTCAGGTCTTCCTTATCACACACTGCTTTAAACAACTTTAAGTCGTTTCCATAATTAAGATTAAATTAAATGGTGCAGCTTTCTTTGTCTGTCGTTCGATCCTCTCAAGCAACAAGTTTTCTGTTTTATTTACTTGTGATCTGTGTCATTCTGTTCAAGAGATGACATCTTGCGATATTACACGACCTCCTACACTCGCCTCCATCACCTTAAGTCTATGAACTGACGCTTCATTAAGGCCATAGACCGGAGGGTGGTGGGGGTGGTGTAGGGTGTTGGATTGTGGTGGGGGTAGTGTAGGGTGGTGGGGGTAGTGGAGGGTGGTGGGGGTAGTGGAGGGTGGTGGGGGTGGTGGATGGAAGAGGTAGTGGAGGGCGGTGGATGGTGGTGGGAGTGGAGGGGGTGGAGGGCGGTGCGGGTGGTGGAGGGTGGCCGGAGGGTGGTGGGGGTGGCAGGAGTGTGGTCAGGGTGGCTGGAGGGTGGTGTTGGTGGACGGAGTGCTGTGTGGGTGGTCGGAGGGTGGTGGGGGTGGCCGGAGGGTGGTGTGAGGGGCTGGAGGGTGGAGGGGGTGGCTGGAGGGTTGTGGGGGTGGCCGGAGGGTGGCGTGGGTGGAAGGAGGGTGGTGGGGATGGCTGGAGGGTTGTGGGGGTGGCCAGAGGGTGGTGGGGGTGGCCAGAGGGTGGTGCTGGTAGCCAGAAAGTGGTGGGGTGACCTGAGGGTGGTTTGGTGGTCAGAGGGTGGTGGGGGTGGCCAGAGGGTGGTGGGGTAGCCAGAGGGGGGTGGGGTGGCCAGAGGGTGGCGTGGGTGGCAGGAGGGTGGTGGGGGTGGCCGGAGGGTTGTGGGGGTGGCCATAGGGTGGTAGGGGTGACCAGAGGGTGGTGGGGATGGCCATAGGGTGGTGGGGGTGGCCAGAGGATGGTGGGGATGGCCATAGGGTGGTAGGGGTGACCAGAGGGTGGTGGGGATGGCCATAGGGTGGTGGGGGTGGCCAGAGGATGGTGGGGATGGCCATAGGGTGGTAGGGGTGACCAGAGGGTGGTGGGGATGGCCATAGGGTGGTGGGGGTGGCCAGAGGATGGTGGGGATGGCCATAGGGTGGTAGGGGTGACCAGAGGATGGTGGGGGTGGCCAGAGGATGGTGGGGTGGCCAGAGGGTGGCGAGGGTGGCCAGAGGTGGTGGGGTGGCCAGAGTGTGGCAGGGGTGCCCAGAGGGTGGTGGGGTGGCCAGAGGGTGCCGTGGGTGGCAGGAGGGTGGTGGGGGTGGCCAGAGGGCTGTGGGGTGGCCAGAGGGTGGTAGGGGTGACCAGAGGGTGGTGGGGGTGGCCAGAGGGTGATGGGGGTGGCCAGAGGGTGGCGACGGTGGCCAGAGGGTGGTGGGGTGGCCAGAGGGTGGTGGGGTGGCCAGTGGGTGGTGAGGGTGGTATAAAAAGGATTATTTGGTAGAGCTGAACGTGGTTGGTTCAATGATATACTTCTTCAGAGGCTTCTTAGTTTATTGTTAAGTCGTGGTGGGTACACAGGCTTGAGTGTTGTGCCCATGGCCTGGGCAGGGCCATCCCACGAGAGAGAGCTAGGGGTAGGCCTTGTGTCTTTCTGCTAGGCCACTGTGTGAGTGAGAGTGTGGCAAGGGCAGACAGGCTGGTGTGCCTACCGAGAGGCCTGGCTACAGAGGGCAGCATCTGAGTGCGCGAAATGTGAACTAAGCTGGCAGACAGCATGGGCTGTCTGTGCAGACAGTACAGGCTGTCTACATGCGCTCGGCCACCTACCGCGCATTGTCCCGACGCGACAATACTGTTGGTAAAAGAAACTCGGTCTCTCTCTCGTAGGAACAGGGCACAGAACACAAAATAAAAACATATATATACATATGGACATGGAAAAAAAACTTCCTACAGGGAGGGAAGAAAAAAACATGTGGGGTGTGCTAAACATCGTGGTCAAAGGCAGTGAGCATCGAAGTGCATCACTGCACGCCTTCCTGTGTCTGGACAGATACTGCAACACGGGAGACATCGCTGCAGCTGCGCTGTGACATAACAGGGTACGGTCTCCTCTGGAACGGTGAAGCAGACATCGTAGGATTTGGGGCAGGTTTTCACTAAAACCTGCGGGTCCCCACGATTTTAAAGGCGTGCCCAAAAAACCGGCAACAGGGTAGGACTTTGGCAAACGTTCAGGGGGGCATTTCTCGACGGGGTACTGTCACTGGGCTGTCACTCCCGGGTGCGTGGGGGGCAAGTCTTTGGCAGAGACGACGGGGGCCAAAAAAAAACTGGGATTCGTAACATCATACACCGGGACTGCAGTGAGAAGCTAGCAGTTAAAAGTGACATCTTCTTTGTCCCGGCTGCTCACTGAACTTGTGACACGAGGCTGACCATGCGCCTCCCCAACAGGGTAACTGGGGTTTTTGACGAGTGTCTTTTCTCCTCGGCATTTGGGGTTTTTATGCAGGGTTAGTTAAGCACCCCAAAACTTGTTTTTTCTACTTATAACTGAAACTCTAAAGGGTTTTGGTTGTGAAGTAAAACCCAAATCTTGATAGGAATCTTGAGGAACAAATTTGCAGAAAAACACGAGTATTAAAAACCCAGGATTCCAAAGGGCCTGTTACCCCTTTTTGGTAATGGGAGAAAAAGAACACAGTAGAAAAAGTTCAAAACTTATATTATCCTTCCCCAAATTTTAGAAAAAGCTCATGAACACTATGTAAAAGTGAAAGTAAAATGGACCCCCCGGTTAAGAAAAAGGCAGAAATAGAACCCAAAAAGAACCCAGCCCGTGTTTAAACCAGCTCTAAAAAGGGAAAATGACCGGGGCAACAGGGGAGCGGTTCCCACATAACCCCCTGCGATTCCCAAAAACCATCTTTTTTTGGGCTAGAACCTGGTCACTAGTTGAACGAGGGGGGCCCCATCTTTCAACTCTTGCAACCTTTGGTTCGCGGGTTTGGGGGGAGAACCCTTTTAAATAAAAGGGTTGTGTAAAGCGCCGAAAAAAGGTTACGTCCCCCTTTCATGCCACACCCCCACCCCGAGAAGGCTCGGGAATTAGGCTGCCACCTCCAGTGGAAAACCGTGCCGCCATGGCAAAAAATAATGGGAACCCGCCTTTTCCCCAAACCATCAAAACTCTTAGATAGAGCCGCTTTTCTCGTGACCAAAACCCAAACCCAAAAACTTAGAGTGATCCACCCAAACAGGCTGGAAAGGTCCAAGATAAAGGGGACGGAAACCCCCCGGGAATCCTCTAAACTAAAAAAAAAAACCACCCCAAAGGGGGAAAAAAAAAAAAGAGCGTGAAAAGGGGGGGTTACCACAAATAAAATCCTAACCAAAATTTAATATTTTTTAAACCTAGATAAAGAGTCTCCCAAACATATTTTCTTTGCGGGCAATTATTTTAAGGGAAATATTTAGGGTTTTGGCACCCTTTACGTCCGCCCCATAACCCTTTGTGTTGTTTTTCTTCATGGTTGGGAGATAACTACGGGAAATTGTGATCCTGTAAACTGTGCCCACCTGCGATTTTCGGGCCCCACATAAACATCGAAATGCTCCCAACCCAGAATCAGCCCCGGAGGGCTTCTTTTTAAATTTGGAAAAGTAAGCTCTTGATGTGGTGGAACTTGGCTGAAAAGTATGCTACAGGCTGAAAACACCTTTTTTTCCCGATTTGTAATGGGAACCCCCAAACCCCCAGACTCAAAAGAAACAACCGTAATAAAAAAGGGTTTTGGGAGAAGTCTGGAGACAAGAAAAAGGGGGTTTGTAGTAAAACAAAAAATCTTTTTTGCTTTATTAAAAGCGTGTTACAGTCTGAGGGGCAATTAAAGGGAAAATTTTTGTAACTGGAAATGGGAGGGGTTAAGAGGGGTCCCAATATCGGAAAAATTCTTACAGATTTTCTTTTAAAATCCTTTCTTTGCCTGGGAAAAACTTTTTAAGGATTTCCTATCTTTGGGGAAACCCTGGATAATTTTTTAAATAAAAAAAATTTAGCAATTTTAAGGTGAAAATTTTTAACCATTTAAACCCCTTACTTCATGGCCTAAAAAGTGACAGTGGCCGGGCCCCAAAGGGAAGATTTAGAAAAAATTAATGTTAAAGGGGAAAATTTCTTAAAGGTCTCAAAACAGACCCTTTAAAATCTAAGTAGGGTTGACCCCCCAGTTCAAAACCCCACAACAATATAACTGGGAAACCTGCAGTCCCTTTTCAAGTCCTTTAATACCCTTAGGGGATAATTTTCTGGAATGAAGGGGGGGAAAATTTTTCATTCCAAGGGGGTAATGTGTATTATAAAACCTCCGGGAAATTTACGAAGGCAGAGATTTTTTTCGCCTTATCTGTAAAAGGTACCTGATAGTACCTTTAAGGAATCTAATTTAAACACAAAAGTAGCCTTACCCAAAAAATTCAATTACGTAAATCCAACGGGGGAAGAGGGAAAAGCATCGTAATTGGGGACCTCGTTCACTTTACGGTGTTGAAACACATACAAAAACCCCCCATCAGCCTTCTTCACAAGGTTTGGCAGGGTGAACCCCAAAGGGATTTAGATGATCCCCCACAAACCTGCTTTAAAAAAAAATTCTATTCCCCTTGCTAAAAGAAAGCCTTTGCTTTTCAGGTTTTGCTCTGTAGGGGAGATTTAAATTGGGTTTTTAGAGTTTCCCACATCTAACTTTGGAAACCCCTAATGAACTTTTTTTTTGGGGCACATCCGAAAAAAATTGGGATATGACTGTAGAAGCTCAGTTAAAAATTTGTTGTTGAATTTCAGAAAATTCCCCCCCTTTTAAAAGGGCCCTAGGATCCTTGAGGGGAAAGAATTTAAAATTTTTAATTTTTAATTTTCAAAAGATAGGGGAAAAAGAGTCAGAGTTGTCCCAGAGGTAGAGGACAGGTCATTATTTGGACTTTATCGGGTGTTTAAAAAAGGCCCTTTTTTTGTTTAAAATGTGGAAAAATTTTTTTTTTTTGGAAATCTTTTTAAAAGGGAGCAAACCCACATTTTTTAAACATCGGGAAAATTTTCTTAAAATTCTGCATAGGCCCCGAAAAATCTAGCTTTAAAGGTGTGGCCAGGAAATAGGTTCCGGCCCAACACCTTGTCCCCCTGGTTTGGAAAGGAGCGGAATTTTTGGCATTTTTGTATCCCTTTGGTTTCACTTGCTTTGACCCTGTCTTTATTTTACCCTTTGGGCCCAAAAGACGTCCACCTGAACCTTGAAGACGGATTGTAGTTTTTGAGCTAACGTTTTCCCCCCACCCATCCTTTTTTGGCACCCGAATGGGGACCTCGTACATTGAGCCCAAAGATCACTCAAAAAACTAAACCCTTTAAAACTCTTGAACCTTTTTTCTCTGAAACTGGAATAGCAAAAAGGTAGTAAATTCACCCCAGCCCTTTTTGGGAAAAAAGTGCATGAAAAAAAATTTTCTAAATCATTTTTTTTAAGGTCTGGTGGAATTTTCCCCAACGCCTTGGGACGAGGATGATGGCGGGTGGATAAGTTGTGGATTATCCCTTTAACCCTTAGTTAATATTTCCCCCAAATGTTTTGGCATAAATTTAAAGTCCCTTTGATCACTTTGAATAGTTTTAGGAATCCCAAAAAAAAAAATGAATTTTTTTAAAAGGGTTTTGAAAAATACTTTAGTTTAAAAACTACGAAAGGGGAATTGCTTCAGGATTTCTGGTTACTTTACCCTTTAATCGAAAATTTAAATATTGATTTCCGGGACTTGCCTTTAGGAAAAGTGGCCCTAAAACAACCCTAAAATTTAAATCTCCCAAAAGGTTCTCCATCAGCAGGTTTTGGGTTGGAGAGGTGCGGGTTTTAATGGAATGCCCCCGGGTTTTTCCCAAAACTTGCTGAAATTTTCCGGCAACCCCTAAAATGATTCTTCCACTTTTTTTAAAATTTTGGGAAAAAATAAAATTTTTTTTTGATTTATACAAGGTTTTTGAAATTCCTAAGTGATTTTCCTAATGACGTTTTAAATGAGCTTTTTTTAAATTATTTGGGGTTTTATACTTTGTTGGAACCACAAACCGGGTCATAAAATTTTGGCCGGGCCCTCTTTTCCCCTTTTACCATCTCAGTGGATCAAAAAATTTTTTTTAAACTTCAATTTGCCCGGATGCCCCAAAAAAGGGGGTTTTAAAACCCCATGGCTGCCTCAAAAACAAATTTTTAAAAAGAAGGGCCCTTTTTCTTTGTTCCCCCCGGAAAAGGGGGAAAGTCCCTGGGGGAAAGGAAACAGAGACATCGGGGCCTTTCCTGAACCGGGGAAAATGGGAAAGGGCCCTTAAACGGGGTCTTTTTTAAATTGATTTTTTACGGGGGCCGGGCCCCAGTTTTCCTCGTAAAAACAATGTGGCTATTCCGAAATCGGAGCGCCCCAAGGGATAGGCCCAACATTCTCTCCAGAAAACCCTTGGGTTTGTTCCCCCGGTTTTATGGCCAACCCCGGGAAAGAAAAATTTAAATTCTTATAGGTTCGGGGACACGAACAAACAGTAGTAATGTTTTTAAACCCCAGAAATTTTAACACTGCATCTTTCAGGGGGAAATTTCCTTTTGAGCCCAACCCTCACAAGACCCTTGTAATATTTGCATGTACATAAATTTTATGCAAAGGAAGAATATTTTGCTCCCCCAAAATTGTTCCAATAAAACAGGGGAAATTTAAAAAGGGAAATTCCTGAAAGGGGTAATATTCCCCCCCCTCCCCCTTAAAAGTGAGCAATGCCCCCAGTATCTCTAAAGGGGCTTTACTTTTGTTGTTTCTGATTTTCCTGAAGGGAAATTTAAATTCCCTTTTTAAAAAAAGGGGGCCCTACCTTTTTTTACTTCTTGGGGACATGTTACTAGGGATATTAGAGATTTTTCCCCAAAGGGGTTTGGGGGTTTTGGGGGGCAGTTTTGGGGCTGTTGACCTTCTTTTTTTGCACCTGAAGCAGAAAGACAGGCTTGCCCTTTTTCTCCCTGTTGACCTTTTTCAAATTTGGTTTTTGGGGTTTTTCCCGGCTGGTGTCTCTCTGGATATGTTTTTCGAGAAAGCACCATTTAGTAGTTTGGGCCCCTCCGCAGGTGGACCCTATTTGAAAGCGTGGGTCCCCGGTGACTTGGTTGGTGACGTAGACGTTTTTCCCCCCCGGCCCGGCCCCATTATTCTCCCAAAGGGTTTCCCCCCCCATCTCTTGCTGAAGCCAGGGTGTTTTAAAAAGGGGAGACGGGAACCCCTTTGGACAAGGGGGCGGTTAGTTTCGAAAATTTTCACCAACCTGGGGTGCCTCCCAAAGCAGTGGTTAAATCCCCGATCCGCAAGAAAAGGGCCCTTTAAAACCCCTTTGGGCCCAAAAGAAATCCCCAACAGGGGGTCAATCAGAATAAGCTGCACCAGCTCCTCAAAGGTAGATTAAACCACTTTCTTTATAACCCCTGGGAAAAGCGGGGGGGGGGGGGCTTCCAAAAGTCCACTTGGGGGTTTACCCAAACTGTCGTCTGCCCAATTTTTAAAAAACTTGCGGTATTTTTGGGTGGGGGTTTCCGTATATGCTCCCCCAAAACTGTGGTCTTCACTACTTTATAAACAGAGGGAAATTTAGCGTCCCTTTAATAATGCCCTAAAATTTCCCGTGCCTTACCCGATTAATGCTGTTGAAAAACGTGCCCAATGCTGGGTTTTTGGCCCCCCCCTCAAGGCTTTTGAGCCTGATTTTTGAAGCTTTCAAAAATTCTCTGGTTCGGCCCCATTGAAGCGGCAACAAACTGTACTTTTTTCTGTAAACTAAAAAATTTTTTACAGAATGGGGAAAACTTCCCCCCTTTTCCCCTTTTTCCCCATCAAATTCTCCCTTTCGAATGCTCTCCCGTTTCCCCAGGGTTTTTCCAAGATTGAAATTTTTTCCCCGCTCAAATGGGCCCCGACGCTTTAAATTTACCTTGAGAAAACCCAGCTGCACAAAAATGACCCCTTTTTCTCCTAGGGGTTTTCATCTTCCCCCTGCGGAACATAGGGGGTTTTTTTCACTAGCTTTCCCCTAGAGGGGGAGCTGATGTGCCCTCTCCTTTTTCTTTTAAGTTTGTCAGCAATCAATTTAACGCCGTTGTGACTGTGAGAGTGCGTTTGTATGTAATGCCAATGGAAGAGCAAATTTTTCCCAAAAACCCCTGTGGGGGCAATTTTGGTAGGGTTATGGCCCCAAAAATATTCCGGACACCCTACGTTTTGGGCTCGTCTAGGTGGCATTTTGTTATTCGCAATGCACAGTTTGATTGCAGAATACCCCCCAAAGTAAAATTTACTTTTCAGAACCGCTTAGTATGCAAAAGTAAAGATTGCCCGAATACCATACAAGCCCAAAACTGACTGCAAAATTTTCCACACCGGGAAAGGTAGTAAACAACTGACACGAAAATTTGTAAAGCAAAAGCCAACAGGGTACACTGTTCAAAAAGATTGACCCCTAGCGAAACGGGGACAAAAGGGAAAAGCTTGGGAGCGACCCGTTTTAAAGATCCCCCAAATAGCAAAAAGGGTGATCATAAAGCAACTGAAAGGGAAAATTTTTTAAAACAAATGGCCCGTCAGAAAGCTGCACAAAGTTCCCTGGGTCGGGCTTCACCCCAAATCAACCGTTTCCCCTAAGTCCAGCTCCCCTCTTTGGGCGGCCCACCCCCCTTACAACCCCGGATTCCAAATGGCCTGTTAAACCCGGGGTGTAATTTGGGGGGCCAAAAAAAAACCCCAAATAGAAAAGTTTTGACTTTTTTTTTCCTTTCCCCCACTTTTTGAAAAAGCCCAAAAATGTAAAAGTACATTTAAAAAGTATAGTGCACTCCACGGGAAAGCAAAAACAGAAAAAGAAAAAAGGGCCCAAGATAGCAGACCGTGCTTTCAACCGCTCTTTAAAAGGGAAAAAGACCGGGCAGAAAAGGAGAAATGGGCCCACATAAACCCCCTGTGATTTTCCAAAACCCCTCTTTTTATTGGCAGAACCTGGTCACTAGTTTAACGAAGGGCCCCCCCTCATAACTCTTTGCAACCCGGTTGCCGGGGGGGGAAGGGGGACTGTAAAAAGGGGGGGTAAAAATGCGCCGTTTAAAAGGGTTTCGTAATCTTTTTCAGCTAAAACGAGCGACAGGGATAAAAGCTTTCTTACAAGAGGGCCCCGGGGCACTTGGGGCCCGTTTGACATCAGTGTCCAAAACACATGGTCACATCAGGTGACTTAGCACAGTGGTCTACTCAAAGGTCTGGCCCCAGACCTCACCCGGACACACGGAAACTTTCACACCCGCGGTACATTTCGGAACAAAATGGGTTAATTTGCAAATGATACTTTTTTGTTTCACAAAATGACCAAAGACATTTTTACCCAAAATTGAGAACACGGGCTGAGAGGAATTAATTAAAAGACCTCGGGGCACTTGGGAAAACGCTTGAAAAGAATCACACGAAAAACAGCAGAAAACACAGCCCGAGGGGAAGTTTTAGCAGTGGTGAGTGGTGTAAAGGTTTGGCGGTGGGGGTGTGGGGGAGTACAGCAGGGCGAGGGAAAAGGGGCTGCCACTTCCTCCCCCCACCCCAAAAAAAAACGTGGAGAAAAAACAACTGGGTGCAGAAATCACCAAAAAAAACGCATTTGGCTTTCTGAAACAGCTTTTGGCCCCAGGGAAGGGAAAAACAGCAACACACAAAATGAAAGGAACAAGGGGACTTGAGAAAAAGCGTGGGGTCACTTACCAAATTTTCGAAAAATTCGGTTTAAAATTTTGGTGGATCCTGCATTACCCGGTTGGTCCAAACCCTGCAAACCGACAACAGGATAAAGGTTGAGAGACGGAAAGGGTTGTTCGTAGGGGGGTGAAATTTTAACAAACTTCATTCCTTCCCCCTTTTCTCTGGGGAAAAACACTGCTGCGGGGCCACCGCTTTCCAAACCCTTTTTTTAAAAAGGTTATTTGGTAGAGCCCGGGAAAGCGGTTGGTTCAATGGGTATACTTCTTAGGAGGCTTTTTTAGTTTTTTGTTAAAATCGTCGTGGGGGAACAGGCTTTTTTGTGTTGTTTCCCCCTTGGGCCCGGGCAGGGGGCCCTCCCCCGGAAGAAACTAGGGGTAGGCCTTTTGTTTTTCCTGCTAGGGCCGGGTGTGTGAGTTTAGAGCGTTGGGAAAAGGGGAGACAGGCTGGCGTGGGGTTTCCGGGGAAAGGGATGGCTTTCAGGGGGCGCACTGAGCGCGCAAAATATGAACAAGCTGGAAAAACGCTGGGGGTGTCTGTCAACGTACAGGGGGTCTACAGTGGGGCCCGAGAGTGGGGGGGTGGGCCCGTGGGGGGGTGGGTGGCCAGGGTGGCAGGGGTGGCCCCCGGGGGGGAGGGCCAGAGGGGGTGGGTGGGCCGTGAGTGGTGGGTTGGCCCCCGAAAAGGGGGTGGGGGTGGCTAGGGGTGGTGGGGGGTGGCCAGATGGTTGGTGGGGGTGGCCAGAGGGGGTGGAGGTTGGGAAGGGTGGTTGGGGGGTGGCCCCGAGGGTGGGGGGGGTGGGCCCGGGGGGTGGGGGGGGGGGCCCCCGAGGGGGGTGGGGTGGCCAGAGGGGTTGGGGGGGGTGGGGCCCGAAAGGGGTTTGGAGGGTGGCCAGAGGGGGTGGGTTTGCCAGGGGTGGTGGGGGTTTTGGCCCCGAGGGTGTTGGGGGTTGAAAAAGGGTGGTAGGGTTTGGCCCCGAGGGTGGTGGGGGTGGCCCAGGGGGTGGGGGGGGGGTGGCCAGAGGGGGGGTGGGATGGCCATGGGGGGTGGGGGGGCCCCGAGGGTTTAATTGGCCCCCCGGGGTAATCCCAAAGGGGGTGGGGGGCCCCCCCCCCCCCGGGGTTTGGGGGCCCCCCCCCGGGGGGGGCCCCCCCCCCGGGGGTGTGGTCCCCGGGGGGTGGGGGGGGGTTTGGGGGGGTTGCCAGGGGTGGTGGGGGTGGCCCCCGAGGTGGTGGGGGTTTTTAGGCCCCCGGGGGTGGGGGGGGCCCAGAGGGGTTTTGGGGGGGGGCAAGGGGGGGGGTGGGGTGGCCCGAGGGTGGTGGGAGGGCCAAGGGGGGGGGGGGGGAAAGGTTGGGGGAGGGAGGGTGGTGGGTTTCCCGAGGGTGGTGGGGGTTGGGCCGAGGGGGGGTGGGGTTTTTCCCCGAGGGTTTTGGGGGTTGCCAGAGGGGTTTGGGGGGGAAGGGGGGTGGCCGAGGGGGTGGGGGTGGCCAAAGGGGTGGTGGGATGGCCATAGGGGGTTTGGGGGGGGCCCCGAGGGTGAGGGAGTGGCCAGAGGTTTAGGGTGGCCCCCCGGGGTGGTGGGGTGGCAGGGGGGGGTGGGGGGAAACCAGGGGCCCCCCCCCTGGGGGTTTGGGGCCCAAAGGGGGGTGGGGGGGCCAAAAGGGGTGGGGTGGGGCCCGAGGGTGGTGATGGTGGCCCATGGGGGTGGGTTTTGGCCCGAGGGGTGGTGGGGGGTGGCAAAAAGGGTGGTGGGGGGGGGGCCCGGGGGAGTAGTGGGGCCCGGGGGTGGTGGGTTTGGGCCCGAGGGAAATGGGGCGGCCAGAGGGTGGGGGGGTGGCCCGGGGTTGGGGGTTGGGGGCCAGAGGGGGGGGTGGGGGTGGCCAAGGGGGGTGGGGGGGGCCCCGGGGTGGTGGGATGCCCAGAGGGGGGTGGGGGGGCCAGAGAGGGTGGGGGTGGCCGAGGGTGGTGGGGGGGCCAAAGTTTTCCCTGGGGTTTGGGCCCGAGGGTGGGGGGGGCCAGATTGGGTGGGGGGTGGCCAGAGGATGGTGGGGGGGCCCAGAGGGTGGTTTTGGGTGGGCCGAGGGTGGTGGGGTGGCCAGAGGGTGGTTTTTTTGGCCCGAGGGTTTGGGGGGTGTCCAGAGGGTGGTTGGGGGGGTCCAGAGGGTGGTTGGGGGGGGCAGAGGGGGGTGGGGGGGGCCAAGTGGGGGTGGGGCCCAAAGGGTTTGGGGGGGGGTCCAGAGGGGGGGGGGCCCAGAGGGGGATTTGGGGGGTTTCCGAGGGTGGTGGGGTGGGGGCCCGAGGGTGGTGGGGGTGGCCGGGGGGTGGTGGAGTGGGGCCAAAGGGGGGGTGGGGGGGCCAAAAGGGTGGTGGGGGGGGCCCGGGGTTTGGGGGGGTGGCCCGGGGTTTGGTAGGGGTTGCCAGGGGGTGTGGGGGGTCACTTTTTTCCAAATTTTTTTCCCTCTCGTAGCTAAACCGTGTTAAGTTAATTTTACGAGTGTTTACAAAAATTACCACAGTTCTGTAGTGCTACACCATCGTGCCCACAAACCCGTGTTAAAAAAGCTCTAAAATTTTTTTTTGTACATTAAAACTATATTTATATTTTTTCTTTTATGTTAATGCAAGTTATAATTTTGTACCAAAGAAAACCTAATAATTACTTAAACTTATTTTAAACAACCCAAAAATTTAATTTGCTAATCAAATAAATACATTTTTAAAAAAAAATTACAAAAATTTAATATTAAACAATTTAATTAAAAAAATTTTTTCTTTTTGGCAAACACACACACAACACACACACCCCACACACACACACCACACCACGTCACACACACACACACAAACCACACCAAAACCCCACATACTTTATGCATATAATTATTGTCCCCCACAAAACAATTTTGTATTGATAAAAACAACTGTGCGACTAGTCAAGGAATCAAATCCATGGCTTTGGCCTGCTTAAAAGGGGGCTGTGGCATGCAAAGAGTATGTAACCCTTTATTCGGGATGTACCACCCCTTTTACAGGCATCCCCCCCAACGCGAACCAGGTTGCAAAAGAGTTGATGATGGGGCCCCGTCGTTCAACTAGTGCCCAGGTTCTAGCCAATAAAAAGATGGTTTTGGAAATAAGAGGTTATGGGGTACCGTCCCCTGTCTCCTTTTTTCCCCATTCCATTCTAGAGCGGTTGAAGGACGGTCTGCTATCTTGTGGTTCTATTTCTGTTTGTTACGTGGGTGCACTATACTTATCACTGTACATAGTGTAATATTGCTGTTCTAAATTGGGTTGAAAGGTTTTAATTAAGTCTAAAATTTTTTCTGGTTTTTTGCTCCATTACCCCGGGGTAACAGGCCATTGGAATCCGGGGTTTGTTATGGGGGCCTGTCGGGTTGGGTGGACTTAGAGAAACGGGAGTTTAGGGTGAAGCTCATAGCAGGAACATTGTGCAGTTGTGTTGGCATTGCTTTACAAATTTTGGTGTCAGTTGCTTTTGATTACCCTTTGCTATTGTGTGATCGTTCAACAGTCGTTTACTAGTTTGTTTGGTGTGCTCGCTTTGCTATGTTCAGTCTTCTAAAACGTGAGCTGTCGGGCATTGCTTTAAAAATTTTGCATGTATTTGTTACTAGCCTGTTCGGTGTGGAGAAAATTTTGCATTTGGCTTTGTTGTATGCGTATTCTGCGAATTTTACTGGCATAGCTAAGGTGTTCTGAAAATTAAGTGTTGGTTGGGGTATTCTGCAATCGTATGTGCATAGCAAATAATTACCCACCTAGAGGTCAGAATTTGGGTTTTGTCGGTTTTTCTTTGCATAACTACCAAAATTGTCCCTATAGCTTTGTTGGCAAATTGCTCGTTCCTTTGGAAAATTACATAAAAGATCCACGCTGCACAACTGGTTTCACTGATTGCTGAAAAACTTATGAGAAGAGATGGCACATCTCTGGGGCAAAAACTCCTATGTTTCGCAGGAGGAGATGTATCTAGGAGCAAAAAAAGGGCGTATAGTGCAGTGGGTTGTCTCAAAGGTGAATCAGCGTCGTTGGCCTTGAGGGCAAAAAAACAATCTTGAGCAAACTGGGAAAAAGAGAACATTTGCAAGGGAAAAATTTGTAGGGAAAGAAAAGGAGGGAGTTTTCGCTTCTGTAAATGATTTAGTTTACAAAAAAGCAGTACAGTTTGTTCCCCGCTTTTAATGAGGCCCCAACCCGAGCAAATTTTGAAAGCTTCGAAAAAACAAGGCTCGAGCCCTTTAGGGGCCAGAACAGCATTGGGGGATCGTTTGGGTTATACAGATTATCGGGTAAGGGACGGGAATTTACTCAGTATTAATGATGCGAATTTCTGATTATCAAGTGTGGAAAAACCCCAGTGTTGGGGGCATATACATGTATCCCGCCAAATTCGCAAGCTTTTAAATTAAAACAGGCGGCGCTTGGTCAATCCCCAGTGGACTTTGTGAGACGCAAACCAAAGTTTTACCAGCTGGTATAAAGTAGTGGTGTCTCTACCTTTGAGGAGCTGGTGCAGCTTACTCTGATTTATAACTGCTGGGTCCGTGGGCCGAGGTTCGAGTCTTTCTGCGGATCGTACTTAACCCCTGCATTTGGAGGCAGCCGGTTGGCTGATACCTTCGAAACTAACCCCTCCTTGTCGGCGGTCCCGTCTCTCTTTTCAAAGCCCGGCAGGCAGAGATCGTAACCTTGGAAATGAAGTGCCCGCCCGGGGGGAGAAAAAGTCTACTATCAAACCCAAATCCCTGGTGGCCCCGTTTCAACATAGGTCCACCTGGGAGAGGGGAAATACTCAGGTGCATCTCGACAACAGTATCCGAGGAACCGCCGAACGGCCATTTGCAACGTCAAAAAGGGGAAAAGGGGAAGCTGTCGTCTGCTTTGGGGCAATAAAATAGGTCACATCAGTCCCAATGCCCCCATAAACCCCAACCCCCTTTGGGAAAACTCTAATATCCCTATAACATGTCCCTAGAGAAGTAGAAAAAGGTTATGGCCCCTTATTATTGCAAGGTCTTTTTTTCCTTCGGAAAAACTAAAACAACTAAATAAAGACCTTTAGAGATATGGAGCATATTGCTCATTGTAAGAGAGGGAAAATTACCCCCTTTAGAGAATACTTCTTTTTGAATTCCTCTGTTTATTGGAAGCATTTTGGGGGAGCTATATATTTGTTTCCCTTTTCATAAAAAATTTTTACGTGAAATATTACACTGGGTACTTGACTGTAGGTGTCTAAAAGGATTCCCCATGAAAAATGCAGTGTTATTACTGGGTAATAACATTACTACTGTTAGTTCGTGTCCCGAACCCATAATGATTAATTCTTCTCGGTGTTTGGGAAAATCGGGCAAAAATCCCCCGGGTTGTTGGAGAGAATGTTGACTTCCCTTTGGCGACTCCCGGATCTCGGAAAGCCACTTGTTTTTCGAGGAAAATGGCAGAGCCTCGTAGATCAATTTTAACAGACCCCCATAAGCCCTTTCCCTTTTTTCCCCCGGGTTTAGGATTGCCCGATGTCTCGTTTCCATGCCCGGGGATGTCCTTCCCGGGGGGAACAACAAAAAGGACCCCCTTTTTTAAAAATTTGCTTTTTAGGGGCCCCTAGGTAAATCCTTTTGGGTATCCCGGGAAGTATAAGTTAAAAACGATTATTTGATCTGCATGAGTGGAAAAGGGGATAGAGGGCCCGGGAATTGTATGCAGGTTGTGGGTTCCAAAAAAGTATAGACCTTTAAAAATTAAATATAGCTTATAATACGTCTTTGGGGAAATCACGAGGAATTACAAAAACCTTGTATAGAATCACAAAAGAATTTTTTTGCAAAAATTAAAAAAAGTGTGAAGAATCATATTAGGTGTTTGCCGAGAAGTCAGAAAAATTGGAAAAACCCGGACTTCCCTTAAACCTGCACCTCCCAACCTATACCTGCTGATGGAGAACCTTTTGCAGTTTTTTTATGATTGTGTAGGTCCCTACCTGGGCAAAGTCTGGGAAAACAATATTTTTTTACGATTTGGATAAAAATAACCCGAATCCTGAAGCAATTCCCATGGTAGTATTAATACTAAAAAGCTATTCTCAAAGCTTTAAAAAAAATTATTTTTTGTTTTGGCCCTAAAATTTCGAAGTGATAAGGTACTAATTCATGCCAAAACTTTAAGGAAGTATTAACTGGTTTGGGGTAATCCCCAAAAATTTTCCACTGCCTTCATCCTCGTCCCCAAGGCGCCCTTTGGGAAAAATTCCACCAGACATTAAAAACAATTGGAACTTTTTGCATGCACTTTCCCACAGACGGGATGAAAACACTACCTTTGTTGCGTTCTCAGTAGGGAAAAAGGTGCAAGAGTTACGGTTAGTCCTTTTGAGCTGATTATGGGCACAATGTACGAGGTCCTCTTGGGTCTCAAAAGGATGGGATGGGGGAAGGCGTTTTGCTCAACATCTACAATCCGTTTCAAGGTTGCAGGTGGGCTTTTCAGTTAGCCAAGGCTAACCTAAAGACAGCCCAAGCAAGATGAAACAAGGTTTTGACAGAAGTGCAAAAATTTCGTCCCTTTATCCAGGAGACAAGGTGTTGGTGCAGGAACCTATACCTGGGCCACACCCCTTTAAAGCAGATTTCAGGACCTATTTAGATTTTTAAGTAGATTTCTGATGTAATTATGGGTAGCTCCATTGATAAGATCCAAAAAACTAAAAATTCCAATTAAAAATAAAGGTTTCATAACCAGATAAAGTCCCAGAATGCTTGTCCCCTACCTTGAGGACCTTGACTTTGCACTCTATCTCTGAAATTAAAATTAAAATTTCAAATTTGTCCTCCAAGGATCCCACCCCTTTTAAAGGGGGGTTATCTGAAATGCAAGCAACAAATTTAATGAAGGTTTTACAGTCAATCCAATTTTTTTCGGATGTGCCGAAAAAATGTACGTTGGTTACCATGATGTGATGTGGGAAACTCTAAACCAAAAACCCCCCTCAGAGTAATCCGAAAAGAAAGGCTGTTCAGAGGAAGCAGGAATCCTTTCCTTGTAATTCCAGGAGGTCATTATCTTACCGTTTCCCCTTTTGGAAGGAAAAATTCCCTCTTAAAAAAAATTCCCGGGGGAAATCCCTTTTAAATCCATTAAAGGGGGGGCTATTAAAGGACTTGAAAGGACGGCGTTCCCAAAGGGGGGAGGGGGGTTTTTTGGGTTGTGTTTTAACTTGGGGATAAAACCCTAGGGGGTTTAAAGGGGGGCCCGGGTTTGGGGGGGGGCCTTTAAAGTTATTTAAAAAGTTATTTATTTAAATTTTTTGGGGGGAATTTTAATTTTTTAGGCCAATGAAGGGAAAAGGGGAAAATGGTAAAGTTTGGACAAAAGCCTTTAAAGTTTTTTCTAGTTTTAAAGGGGTTTTTCCAAAAGTTCCATGGGGGGAAAAATCCTTTTCCAAGGGGCCAAAATGGGGGTTTTTCCAAAAATTTTGGGGGTAAGGGTTTTTCCAAAATTTGGTTACCCCTTAAATTCACCATTAAAAGGGTTTTCCCTTTAATTGGACCTAAGGGGGGTAAAAGGGTTTTTAATAAAGAAAAAGATTAGGGGTTTGGTCCTGCCCCAATTCTCGCCCGGGCCCTTTCCAACTTTTTAATTAAGGTTGTTTTTTGGGGGTGAGGGGGGTTGGGGCCAAAAGTTATTAAAAGGGGAACAAGGGGGTTGGGGGCAGTGACATACCTTTAAGGCCAAAGGGGGGGAAAGGATTAAATTAAAAAGGGTCGGGAAAAATGGTTTTGGGGGTTTCGGGGGGTTTAGGGGGGGGAATGGGGGGGGGCCCTTTTCAACTTTGTAAACCTTGGTATTTGGGGGGTTTAAAGGGGCAACCACGGGGGGGATGGGGGAGGGCTGGGGAAATTTAAATTTTCTTTTTAAAAAATTCCCCGGGGGGGGGGAAAATAGGGCAGACATTTTTTCTAGGTAAATTAAATTTGGGGTTTGGTTGGGAATGGTAAAGGTTTTTTGATCCCGGGAGGTGGGGGGTTTTTTTTTATTTGGGGGAATTGGGGAAAGGGGTTTGGGCCGGTTTTGGACCATGTTCCTGTTAAGGGGCTTTTACAAGTTTTGGGTTTTGGGGGGTTTTGGGCCCCCCCAAAATACCCCTTTCTAAATTTTGGTTTTAAAGGAAAGGGGGTTCCCAAATTTTTTTCCATTGGCCCCCTTTTTTTAAGGGGGTTTCCCCCCTTTTAATCCTGAGTTTTTCTGGGGGGGTGGGGGGTTTGTGGATGAAAAAAGGAGTACGAAACCCTTTTATTGGGCCCCGAAAATTTTAAAACACCCTCATTTACAGGCTATCTCCCCAACCGCAAAACCAGGTTGCTAAGAGTTGATGATGGGGCCCCGTTTTTAAAATTTTGGGGACCAGGTTCTACCAAAAAGAAGATGGTTTTGGCAATCGCAGAGGTTAGGGTGGGTTACCGCTTTCTGTCTGCCTTGTCTTTCCCCATTTTTAAAAAGCGGGTTTTGAAGACGGTCGGCTTTTCTTGGGCTTCTATTTCGTTTTGCTTACCGGGGGAAGTCCACTTTATTTAACCCACTGAAATTTTAGTTTTTAAAACATATTGGGGCCCCCCACTTGCTCCCATTAAAAAATTTTTGGTGCCTAATGTATTAAAAGTTCCCCCAAACCCCCACCCAAAACCCCCCATTCCCCCCCCCCCCCCGGGAAACCCCCGGCCATTTGGAACCGGGGTTTTGTAATAGGGGCCCAAAAACTCTTAAACCCCTTTAATCCCACGAGATCACACAATCCTTAAAAGGGCAAAATCCAGCGGAACGGGGGGGGTTGTATCCCCTACCAAAAGGACATTTTTGGTGGTATGGATGATCTGGGTTTTAATTTTCTTTTCTATAGTACATCGAGCAGTATTTATTTATTGTACCCACAAACAAGTGGTATTGAGCAAAGCAGCAGGGTTTCGCCCTTCTTGGGACTAGTGCAGTGTTTTTTGGTTGATATTTTAAAACCATATTTTGCCACACAAAAAATTATTATTATTTTTTTTTATTATTTTTAAATTTATATATATATATTTATATTATTTTTATATATATAATATATTTTATATATATATATATATATATATATATATATTATATATATATTATAAATATTTTATTTTTATATATTTAAATATATTTTATAATATATATTTATATATTTTTTATATATAAAATTTATATATTTAATTTATTTTAAAATTTATGTATGTTTATATTATATATATATATAATAAATATATAAAATATATAATATATATATTTTAAAATATATATTTTTTTTATATATAAGAACACTGCGATTAGCGGGGGGTTTTAAAAACCGGGGTGTTTTTTTCAGCCTGCCTCATGGTAAACCCCAAAATTTAACGATGCTCTAGCCCTAAAACCATACACCCTTTTAAAGAATCACGCCCCCAGCTGAGAGGTGCTGTACCGTGATCGGGACATACGATGGTGGGGTGAACCCATAGCCCCATTTTATTCTACTCTCCTTTTTATTTTTACTAGTTTCCCCCACAGGGCAGTATATATAGTACGAAACCCACGAACGAGTGGTTTTTTTAATTCAAAAACCCGTTGAAACCCTTTTAAAGGGGGTTTACAATATTTTATGTATATATATATAATGTATATTCCCCTTTTCATTTAATTTTAAATTGCTTTATTTGCGATAATAGCAAAATCGTAAATGAAATTCCCTTTATATTGTTTTTTTAATTATGTTTTTTGGGATGAAAACATTTTATGTGCTCTGTTCAAGTCTTGATTTTCTAACTATTTGTAATTATCGCTTGTGGCTGTTGGGCTGCCGGTTCTGAAGACTGGAGTTGCCCAGGGAAAGCTTTCACGTGATGAGGGGGAAGGTGCCCCTCCCCCTCGTCGAAGTATTCGTTGCTCGAGACTTTTTGGGGTTGGTTGGACGATTGTCTTTTTCATTTTTTTCTTGTTAGTTCTGTAGAACTCTGTTCCAAAACATTGTATAGATTTTAGTAAATTTTCGACGTTGTAGGGAGGTTGTGTGTCTATAGACACCCCTAAAGTATCTCAGGTCCTTAGCTATAGTTTTTGGGCCCTTTATTTTTTCTGGTTTCTGTGTAGGATCACAGTCAGGGTTTTTCCAAATGCTGAACTTAGATTCAGTAGTAGGGGGTTTTTTGAAACCTTTTGAGGAGGATTTTTGTGAGGGTTTCCCTGCTTTGGGGTAGTTTTTTTAAATCCCCTTGATCCTGATTGTTTTCACATTTCGCTTTTTTATATGGCTATTGGGCTTAGCTTTTTTCATTGTTCAAGCAGATTTTTCTGGTTCCCGGGTGGGGTAAAGAATTTTAAATTTTTGAGGACTTTGTCAGTAAATTTTTTAAAAATTAAGTCTGGGTCGAGTTTTGAAATAGCGAACTATTAGAGCATTAAAGCATACACAAACTTGTACATATTTGTAATTTTTATTAATGTTAATGTCCCACGGTATTTAAAGGGTTTTAAAAATGTGATTTGGCTTTCAGAAAATTTATATTGAACTGAGAGATTTTGACTTTATTTTTTATTACTGTGATTAATTTTTTTTAAATTTTAAATTTGAAAATATACCTTAGAACTTAAAAAAATTTTTAAAAAAATTTTTAAAATTTCTCAAAGTTAGTGGGCCTCCCATTTTTGTAATCCTAAAGGGCACTTTTGAATAATACTAAAATTCTAAGGGGGATAAATTGGGGGGGGGGAAACAAGGATACTGATTTCTTGTTACAAAAAACCCCAAGAAACAGGGGGGATGTAAAAGGGCAGTCCTTTCTAGTTTTCCCACTGGAGATCTCTAAGTTTTTTAAAAATCGCGTTTTTTTGTAACAAATGGGGGCCTTTCCGGGAGGCTCTTGATCCAAGGTGTTGGAGAAATTGCCCAGTTTGCATACTAGTGAATCTATGATCAAACACTTTGAGTACTTTCCAAAATCTGAAGACTTTGAGTTTAGTCTTGTACAACTTTACCAGGTGGATGTATGTCCTGACTGGAGTCTCTTTATCCAAGGAGATGGGGAAAAACTGTTTATGAGTTCTAGTCTAAGACAACCAACACTAAAATTCCTATTTGGATTATAGTTTTCCCATAATCACTCTCTCGTAGTACAATTATTTTCGTGATGTATTGCCAAAGTGAAAACAGTTAATTGTACTCTGACTTTGTCTGAGTTAAGTACATTAAAACTTCAGACGTGTTGGCGAGTAGCCAAATATCTCGGTGTGACGTTATAACAGGAATTCACTCAGAAACTGTCCCGAGCATTAATTAAAGGATATTTTGTTTCTGCTCATACAGAGATGTCTGATTATGTTCAGATTAAAAAAGCCTAGTGTCACAATTAGGAAGTATGACTTATTTGATGCGTGGGAAAAAGAAAAACAAAGGCAGAAGTGGCCTAGGTCCGAGCTAGTGTAGCTCAGTTCTCGCCCCGCCTTCCCTCACTGACCTTAGTAAGAGTATAGCTGGTATGACTAACCCTACGTAGTATGTGTATGCTACACCTATATCTATTTATCCTAGCCAGATCTAGTATCTAGAGACGGTGGACGAGGTGTGACCAAGGGACGTCCGAAGACTGTTAATTTTCCTACCCCCATTCCCACTGGTCCTATCTCTCAGGAAACAGTTTGGGGGTTTTTTGAACGCCTCTTTATGTTGCAGACTGCACAAATGAGGCACAGAGGAGATTGAACGAAGAAGTTACAAAGAGAAAATTTTTCGTCTGGAAAGACAAAAGATGTAGATCAAGGACAATTTAAAGGCAGAAAGCTGCTCTATGGTTCCTAAATTTTTTGAAAATGACTTAGACCATATTTTGATGGTTTGGAACCAGGCAGTGCTAAAGAATGGCCCGAAGCCTGGGAAAATTGTTGCATACTGCTTTGCGGGGAAAGCTCAAACTGTATGACTTTGCCATTTGCCCAAATACTTTTATGCGTTTCAAGAAAACAATTTAGAGACGTAGAACTTGTTTCCCGTAAGTTATCAAAAGCTCAAAGAGCATTTCGTACGTTACAACGCGACAAGTCAAACTTGTGTAGGTTTGCTCGTAGAAAAAGTTGCTTTTAGAGGTGGTGTAGGTCTGCCCAAAGGGAACAAATACCAGCCTTGTTCATTGTTACTACATGAAAAAGTTTAACAACTGTTTTGTCTGCTGACTACAAGAATATTGATGAAACTACCTGGATATTTGGAAACTGCGCTTAGCAGACAAAATTTCGAGATTTTCACAAACTTGTACAACTAAAAAAACAAGGGAAAAAAGGGAAATAAAAATTTCCTAGAAGTTGGCAACCTAAATCGTGTCTTGCCCCGATGACCTGACTGTAACTTCTCGTACCTTACAGGAAAACTCACAACCCGAACGTCTCTGTGGCTAGACAGAAAATTTATATCGGAAAAAGAAAGTTAAATGTACTATTGTAACGAAAAGGACTACTGAGAGTATTGCTATAAGTTAGAAAGAGATTACGAGAAAACAGTCGGTTGCGGATGGGGCCCACTTCAAGTTCGTATCTCTTCCGAGCAAACAAAGGCACCAAAATCCTAACAATTCCTCTTATCCTACTGTTTTAGATATTGTACTCAGGATAGATGACTAGCGTCAGAAAGGTGTATCTGACGAAAAGAGTTCATTCAGCGATGAGTCCTTACTTTTCAAGAGTAGATATAGGATTTGACGAATCACATCTAACTGAGATAAATACTTTCAGAGACTCTGGCAGTTATCTCACGTTTTATTAAGAGAAGATTTACTGCCCATAACTGAGATACCTAATACCAAAGAATAGAATGTATTGTTAAGAAAGCCTATGGTGGGGTGTTATAAAAGTACACTCTTCACAAAAGTTTATATTGGACAAGTATGATACTGGTTATATTTCAGTGCGGTAATTTCCTGTGGTGTATTTCTTTCCTTCAGGTCAGTGACTTGTTGATAGGGAACGATATCCTTCATGCTGGTCTATGTAAGGAAACCACTTGTGATTGATAACAACATGATGGGATAATTATGCCATTGAAGCATGTAGAGAGAAACCTATTTATTCCTGTCAGCGCAATTTACTAGAGCTATGTCAAAGATCAAACAAACCAATCCTTGTCTCTGTTGAGTTAGTGGATTACAATAGATTTGGGGTTGAAATATGTTGTTTAGGAGGATGCTCTGCTCCCAGGATCATTAACACTGATCCCCCCGGTCATCAACCCTAGTCAGGACGAAAAAATGACGTTTTAAATTTCTAACTAATGATGATTTAATCAAGGATCAGTTTGTTGTATCAGTCACTGGAAAGATGAGAGATATAGCAGTTTACTGAGAGTGAAGCCAAAGTGATCTCGATTTGGTACTATTATAGTAACGGTGTACTGATGAGAAAAATACATGTAAGTTGTCAGCTGAATAGTGCCGTTTCCACCACAGTCAAGCATTCGTTGTGTTACCAGTTTACATTTCGTGAACAAGCCAGCTGATTTTGCTAAAATAGTCCCATGGAGGACATTTGTGGTGTCATGAAGACCTCGGTTTAAACTGGCAAAACATTTTATTGGCCAAAGATGAAGGAAACAGTTGCTATCTGCTGCCAGGACGTGCCACGTGTGTCATAGTGGACAGGCAAGCCAGCACTCACACTCCACCCTACAACTTCACTATGGAGCTCTAGTAGCAAAGTTCAGTCTCATATGGAATAGTGATTGTTCAGATTTGTTCAAAAGGTTGAATGCATGTTGCTTTCCCTCTGCTGTCAGTGTTGAGTCCTAATTTCAATCGTTCATCTTTTTTAACATTTAGATGCGAGTTGTTATGGCAGTGGGTGTTGTGTGCTCCAACAGTAACATCCACTGACATTATCCATCCTATATGTTACTATTCATTTAAGCTTAAACGACACTAGAAATTATGCATATTGAGAAAGAGGCTCTAGTCTTGTGGTGTCCTTGGAACATTTTGAAGCTGTATATGGGCACTTCCCATTTAAAATTAAGTTTTTTTCAGACCCCATCGACTCACCCTACATAAACACTATGAAAAGTAGAATGCTAGGTTCATGAGGTGGGATGGGGCCCTCGAATCAACCTTCAATTCTATTAGTATATAACACATAAGTGGTCATTGTAATGTAATTTGCTGTCGCTACTGTCTCGTCCTATATAATTATCAGTTTCATTAAATTTAACGTAATTTATGCCCAAATACCATTTGTTTACTTGCCATGTCAAATTCAGTAAAATAAACTTATCCCGCCAGCCCATATTAACTATGTATACTCATGTCTAATTATTATATTTATATTTTCAACAGTATTGTTGTGTATGAGGAGGGACAAGATGAGGGTTGAGTGGGTAGTGTGGTTGGGTGCATGTACTGCGTGTGACGCAACACTGGTCTGCCGCCACGCCCCCCTTCATTACACACCTTAAGCTGTTTCATACTCAGATGTCCATACTACATAGCATTCCAAACCACTAATTAAGGAGTGGGAATTGCAGTCTCCTCTACTATGTTCGAGCCCTAATAGTGCCCCTACTCATCTGCGATATCCTGTTCTACACTGATGTACAATAACCACGAGTATGCAGGAGATACGTTACTGTGTACTGCCCTATACTAGGGGCATATCGTTAAGGTGACGGATGCTGTCCGAAATTGCTATAGAAAGTTGCTTGGCACAAGAGAGACTCGGAGAGTAATATTTTTATTAAATTGTATTGAGTATGAGTAATCAGTATAATGTGAAAGACATAATGCAACTCTTGTGCGACCGTCTGTCGTGTTGGGGGGAGGTTGTTGCACCCCTGAATGGTTTACAATGATTATTTGTATATATATTTAATGTATATTACCTTTTCATTTAATTTTATATTGCTTATATTTGCGAGAATAGCTAAAATCGAATATGTATTGCTTTCTATTGTTATTTGACTTTGTTGTTACGGGAATGTAAACATATTATGTGCTCAGTTAAGTCTTGATTGTACTAACTACTGTAATTATCGCTTACTTCTGGCTCGTTAGATGCCGGCTTCTGAGAGATGGAGTTGTTCCACGGAGCTATCACCCGTGATCGAGGGCGGGGGGGGTCCTCACCTCGTTGAAGTGTTCAGTTACTCGAGACTCTCTTGGGGGTTGGACAGATTGTCTCTGTATCATTATTCTTGTTAGTCTGTGGAAATCTGTTCACAGAAACATTGTATAGACTTGGTGATTTTCGCGTTGTACTGAGGTTGTGTGTCGCTAGGACACTCTGAGTATTCAGGTCCTTAGCTTTAGTTTATGACCTAATTTGTACTGGTTTCTGTGTATGATCACAGTCAGGGTTTTTCCTATGTTGGAACTTAGATTCAGTTGTATGGGAGTTTGTAACTTTTGTGGAGGATCTGGCTGATGGTCCCTGCTTAGTGTCGTTATATTATCTCCTTGTTCCTGATTTGGGTTGCAGTCGCTTGTTATACGGGCTATTGGGCTTTGGCATTATTTTCATTGTTCAAGCAGACTGTTCTAGTTGCAGTCGGTCAGAAGTTAGTTTGAGGACTTTGTCAGTCCTTGTTTAATGTTAGTCGAGTCTTGAGGACATAGCGATACTACTTAGGCCGTACACGTATTCATAAACTTGTACTTATTTGTAATATTTATTAATGTTAATGTACCTAGACGGTACTTAAGAATTATAATGTGATATGTGTTTCAGCACAATAATATTGAACTCGTGAGATGTGACATTATTCTTGTTTTTTCTGATTACTGTGTTTGATTTAATTTCTAATTAATTTGATAATTACCTTCTAGACTTAATTAATATTTTTTAAATTTTTAATTTCTTAGTTAGTCAGCCGACCAGTTGTAATCCTGAAGCACTTTTGAAATAATACTGAATTCTAAGGGATAATTGGACAAGGATACTGACTATTGTTACGAAAACCCAGTACAGAGCTGGATGCTAGAAGGGGCAGTCCTTTCTAGGATTCACTGGAGATCCTCTAAGCTTTTAGAATCGCGTTTTTTTGTAACCAATAAACAAACTACTGCGACTAAACACCTAGCTCTGTCTGTACTTGATTCTGGTAGGATGTAAGGTCAGTGGGTTAGAGCATTCATGATGCTTTCCGCTCACAATGAGGTGGGCTAAACAACACGGGTTCAATCCCCGGCATTAGTGTAGTGTATGTTATTGATTAAAATACAACTTGTATGGTTACAACTTACATGTAGACTGTTTGTGGAGGCTAGTACTCCAAACAGGAAGTAAGAATGGAAATTAGCTCTGAGGCACCCTACCCTCACCAGCGTTATGTCTCGGAATCACAGTACAACACCATAGCTCTGCTGGAGTGAGCGTGATATTTGCAGGATTGGGTATAGGCTCCTGTGGGTTAGAGCGTCATGTGTTTCTCGTTCACCATTAGGAAGGCTAAAACGACGTGGTTTCTAGTCCTCGGCTAATCGCAGCGTTGTTATTGATTAAATACACTCGTACGTGGTTACCTCTACAATATATATATATTTCATACTATTTATATTGATATATATATATATATATTTATATATATATATATATTTATATATATATCATATATATTTATATATATATATATATATATTATATATATATATATATACATTAGTTTTTGCAAGGCTGTGGCACTTTTGTGAAACATATTCTGGCCCAGTCAGATCTTGAGAGACTCCTCACCGCAGCTCCAAACCAGTATTGAGGCCAAGCCGTAGGCGCTTGTGGCTTCCGGGCTTTTATTGCTGATAAATTCTCCTTCACTCTGTTTTTACGACGACGTCAGAGGCACCAGGATGGGTCAAGATGACGAGCAGGTAGGAAAGAAGAAATTTACTACTCAACAGTATTTTCATCTCAATGCTTCGAAATTTGAAGCTAAATCTTAATTTTTCATTCATCTAAATTAAATGTTAATTCTTAATTCACCAGAGACTGTTGATGAATCATGGTGCAGTGGAAGTTGTGTGCTGAAATAATTTTTTTATTAGGTAAAATAATTAGGAAGTATTTTCGCTAAATGTAAATTAGGGAGGCAGAGGTAAGCTTCCCCAGGGAATACGAAGCTTGGGGTGGCAGTCGACCAGGAGGGATGAACAGGGGTAACAACAGATAATTAAGGAAGAAAGATTGAGGAAGTGAAACAAGAGAGTGAAGGAGTTTAAAAGTTGGGTGAAGAGGAAGAAAACGGAGGAGGAAAAGTAAAAGTTGAAAATAATTTCAAGAAAATGTTGGTATGGGAAGAGTTATTAAATTAATTGGAGGGAGAAGAGGCAGACTGGTTGCGGTTAAGTGACAGCGGTCATCTGACGCACAGATATCCCAGGCCAGGGAGCAAGGGACTTCGACCACCACAGTCATGACTAAGAGAATACAATGAGTGTACCAATAAATGCATTCTCGCATAGTGATGTTAAAACAAGATCTTTTCACTGCTTCTTCCACTCCTAAATGCTTAATTAAAATTCTCACTCTCACTTCCAGCATGTTCCTGTCCTTCCGCTCACTCGCCCACGTCAGATTTACGATCTCACCGCAAGGAGGAGCATTACCCCTTTCATTTGGAAAATTCTGTGATGGGTTCTTTCTAGGTTGCCTACTCCGGCAGACAGGTCCCTGAGCCATGCTAGGTATGGCCCTTGCTTGCTCTACCTGGTTGCCTGCATGACCAGGTGATCCCTTACTTGAGGAAGTACTTTGATTTTTCCTTTGGTCGGACTTCTTCATTGTTACTTTCAGTTTATTGATACCATCTGGTTAGAATTCTCTGTTGTTTAATGTTGTCTCACTTTTGTTGACGGACCCGCCCCTACTTATTAACATGGTTTTTTTACATTTTCCTCACATATTTCTCAACCCAGTACGTTGTTTATGGCGCTGTCTTATTGGGACATGGCCCTCAGTACTTTCCACGATGGTCAGGGGACAATATACAGAGATTCAGTTGTTGGTCACCTATTCATGACCTGATATTCTGTAGGGTCTTTCCTCTCTCGGGTTATTTTTCAGTGCTTTCTAAACTCCGTAACTGCTACACAACGTTGGTCTCTCGGATCACAAGAAATTGTTTTCTATGAAATTACTTTAGTTGGATTCAGGACAATCTTCTTTCCCACCCCTGGCAGGTTGGAGAGATGCACTTTCTCACTATATGTACAGGACACACGCGGTTTCCTTCGCAGTACACTTAGAGATTGTTCAAATTGCACTGTGAATCCACCCTAATATCTTTTTTAGAAGGCCAGGGATGATTCAATTCTGACGTCTACACTGCCCCCATACATACTCGCTTGCTACTGATCTCTCAATGAAAGTTTCCACTTTTGATGCGACTTTCTTTGATTTTTAACAGGACACTAACCTAATGTACAAATTGCTATGGATACCATCACACATTGGATTACTCCTTCATGTTTTAAAAAAGTTGATATGGTTAGCCAAGAGAGTACCAGAAGGAGAATGTAGAATATAACTTTTGGTATTCTGTGTCTGCATTAGGATTAATATTAGGAGTGAAGTAAATAATGAAAAATGATTGTTTATAGGAATGTAGTTTGAAGTCTGAGTAGATCTCATAACCCACTATGGATAACATGGAACGTAGATAGTATGTTTAGTGAGCAACTTGCAATGTGAACACTGACTGATGTTGTAGTGGGCCAGGGCTTAGGCGTTTGTTACAAGTACTGATGATTAGTAGTGGCCAGGTTAGCATTGGTTAAAAGGTATGACTGATGTTGTAGTGGCCAGGCTTAGGCTTGGTTACAAGTACTGACTGATGTTGGAGTGGTCCAGGCTTATAGAGCTTGTTGGTTACAAATTATGACTGATGTTGTAGTGGAGGCTTTAAGGGCTTGTTTACAAGTATGACTGTTGTTTTAGTGGCAGATTAGGCTTGGTTACAAGTAGTACTGACTGATGTTTGGAGTGGCCAGGCTTAGGCTTGGGTACAAGTACTGACTGAGTTGTAGTGCCAGGCTTCTTAGGCTGGTTACAATTACTGACTGAGTTGTAGTTGACAGGCTTAGGCTTGGGGGCTTACAAGTACTTGACTGATGTTGTAGTGGCTCAGCTTAGGCTTGGTTACCATGTACTTCTGGCAGTTTGGGAGACACACAGATGATCAAACTAAATGCAAATTATGTGATCAGGCATATGGTCACTCTCTTGAAAATATGTGCTTAATTGTCCACTTATTGAGGAATACAGAGATAGACAGTATAATAATCTATGTGACATGTCAAGATATCTTATTAATAAAAATAAGATACTTGATATACTAAGCAAATTTCCTAAATTTGCTTGTAACAGATAAGTGAACTATAGATATGTAGATATAAATCCTTATGTACACCTGTTAACTCTTTTGGGGCCTAGTTCCTGGGCCTTTTTGTGTATCCATATGCTCTTGTGCAACCGTCCACAGGATGGATATGGGGTGCACAATAAACTAGCCACTTTGGTAACAAAATCTAAAAATATAATCTAACCTATTACACCAGCTTTGATTTCAACTTTATTCTAGCATTAACCCACACATCCACTAACTGCTGCCTTCACTCTTAAGTTTCACAGTACGCTGAGATCAGTGGTCACGAGAGGTCATTCTGTCCTAAGCTGACTGGGGGGATTAGCGTGGGGTGTTAGTGACCAACAAAGATTGCTCCTGTAGTGTTTTAGACTCTCAGATTAAAATGTTGAAGAAGGAGGTTCTACTTCTTCAGGAGGAAAATAAAAGGCTGAAAATTCGCGTAGATGGGTTTGGAAGTGAGTGTGAGATGGTTGGATCTGGTAAAGAGGAAAAAGTTGCCAGCAGTGAACTGAGAGTAAAAGGTGAGAAATTTATTCTCTATTCTCCAGGACGAATGTACCTCAGTGGTTAATGAGGGTAAAGGTAACACTAACTCATAGTCTAACAAAGATAAAAGCATCCTTGTGATTGATGATTCACATGTTAGATACACAGACTGTGCTTTCTGTAAAAGAGAGGTGAGACAAAGTGTGTGTTCCCCAGGAGTTGATTTTGATAACATAATTAACAAGTTGGATAATATCAAACAGGTAATGGCAACAAGCCCATTATCTAAGTGTTGGTGGAAAAGATTAAATCGGTAGGAGACAGGAGCTGCTGGATGAGTATAAGTCAGCCATATTTGTAATTAGGTCTAAGGGAGTGGTCCCAGTCATATGTAGCAACTTGCCTAGAAGGAGAGTGGGCAATGAATTTATGTCTAGGGCATTTGTTGTAAATTGCTGGCCAGACAGGTACTGCAAGGAATTTGCAATCCCATTCACTGAAAACTGGGACAAATTCTATGGCAAAGGTGATATGTATGCAAGGGACAGAGTACATCTTTCTGGAACTGGAATGGTTGCATTAGCTAACTCGATTGAGGGGGCCATTGCTGACTTGTCTAGGACTTTAAACTGATATGGTTGTGTGTGGGAAACAAGTAGGTTGCAATACACAAATAACCCGTACATAAAAGAGAGAAGCTCACGACGACGTTCCTAGTAAAGGCAAAGCAATTGATCAACAAATAAAAAGAGACTGTAGAGGGCAGAGAGTGACTAGCTTCCTTAAGGTTTACTATACTAATAGTAGGAGTCTTAGAAAAAAGATAGATGAGCTAAGATTACTTGCATGTGCAGGTAATGCAGATATTATTGATATAACAGAGATCTGGATCAACTTGAATGATCTACAAATGCCTTCTGAAGACGCAGATTAATGGGGTGTCCAGTTTTACCTACTTGTTGACATTCCCTACAAGAGCGGATGTGATTCTTCACATCTTGCCTTATTTTTGACCAGTGAAACATTTTCAGTATTCAGTACAAAGTATTTATAAGTCCCAAATGACCTCCTAAAGAGTAACTGTGTTTAAAATTTGTGACCTAAATTTCTTAGGAACTACCAGTCTATCTAATTTTGGGCTACCCCCTACCTCCTGACCAGTCTCTGTGCAGAGCAGTAGGCTGTGTTTAATTCTATATTTGACTGGATGATCTGAGTGGGATTCACCCATGGCTGTCTGAAAAGCTAAGTTTAAGGAAGGATCTCTTCACTGTTCGTCCATGAAGGACAGTCCCTCAGGTATGGAAACAGATATCTGGAAATCCTGCAATCCTGCTTGGTCTGGGATTTTTCAGTAAATTTATGGGGCTCTAGCCAGTTTTCCTCGATCTGAGTCTTCCAAGGATGGATCAGCATTCTCTACAGGCATCCGTTGGGATTTTGCCTGAGTTATGGCCAACATCGGAGAAGAATTAATCACTATACGTTCTGAACATTTTGTGGAATTAAGAATGTTATAACCCAGCAATAACACAGCATCTTTCATAGGGAATCCCTCAGAAACACCTACAGTCAAATATCCTGTATAATATTTGCTCAGCACATGTCTCTTTTGTAAAGACATTGACAATACAGCTCCTCTAAATGCTTCTAGAAGAACGGAGGAGTGCAATGACGTCTTTTCAGAAAGTGGGAGTACTCCCTCTCTTATAAGGTAACAATAATCCCCAGTATCCCTAAAAGTGGATATTTAAATTTTTGTTTCATTTTCCTGAAGGGAGATCTGATACGTACTGTAATGTGGTGCCTTACCATATTGTACTTCTCTCTGGTTCATCTCGAAAGGGAGGATGCTGATTTTCAATAACAGTTGGAGTTTAATTGGGCAGTTGGATTTTACATGGCCTGTTTTATGACAACAGTAATAGACAACATCATACTTTACCTGGGCTCCCTGTTGATTTTAAGGCTGTCGCCACTCTGTGTACTGGCGTCGATGTTCTCCATGTTTACCATGAGTTTGATGTCGTTGCTCACCAGACGACTTAGTTGATTGGCGTCATTATTCACTCTCATCCTGCCACTTCGTCCTTGTAAAGGCTTACTCAGCCCTGTAACAACTTCAGTCAGTATTACTCAGGCTGGCTCCTCCTCAGGAAAATTAAGGGAATAGAATAAAACAATAAAACATGACAGGTATATCCTATTTGAAAGAAAATGAAAATGAAATGAATAAAAATAACATTTGAACTCAACGCTAATATATATATTGGGGTGTTGGTGTTGGTGACACTTCGTGTTGTTGAAATCTTAGCCTTTTGCTGATGTGTTGAGGGGAAGGGGTCACAGGTGGTTGGTGACCACCACCGGAAGTTCTTCACAGAGTATCGCCGTGAAGAATTCTATCCTGATGACAGGAAAGCAGCTTCTTTACCGCTGCAATGTTTGTGGGGTTTACGCCTGCATTTCATACAGGTGCACGGGTATTAAATCCAAAATGGGGAAGTCTTTTGGACGTTAGTCCATCTCCATCAGTTCTTCTCGTTGATTGACAGGTGACCCTCTCTGTATCCAAGCTGAAAAGATAGAAAGGTTTCCCACTGCTTAAATAATCACTCTCCATGGTAATTTACAATCCCTTTAAAAGCGTGGTGATTATTACACCAGTCAACTTAGAGCAAGGTTGAAAAGACTAAGTTTATTATTGGTCAAAAGTGAAGCTTTCAACCAATAAATCCACTAGAATACAAGGCAGGCATGTACTTACGTAGTGTTGGGAGCTGTGAGTCGAGTGATTTACTGTTTGACCAGAGCCCCACACGTCACTTTCGCGGGGGGGGGGAAAAAGGGAGGGGAAGGGATAGTGGGAGCTAGACTGATCCTATGTTAACAAGTAGCTGGCAATCAAACAAAATCCTTTAGGGGGTGGGGGGGAAAAAAGGGGGGGGAATAGGGGGAGGGGACTTCCCTGCCTTAACAAGTACGGGGCAATGAAACTTTTTCCACTAGCACTTAAGAGACCCATAAAAATAAGTGTCGGGGGCCCGAGACTTTTTAAAACTGCCCCCCCAGCACACAAAAGGGGGGGGATTACCAACAGCCCCCTGGCGTCTTCAAGCTGGAAAGGACAAGCACCTAAAGTCGTTCCTGATCCCGGGCCCTGTGGCGTACGTTGGTTTGCGGCAGCCCAGCAGTAACACCCGGGTTGCGGGGGCTATGATCCACCAGGGGGGCCGGGTCACGGGCCCGGGGCCCGCGGGGGCTTTTTTGCCCCGGGAACCCTCTCTCCAGGAAACCCGGGGAAACAATATACTCCCTGGGCTCCCTCCTTTCTTTTTGAACTTTTCCCCACACTCCCCATTCCCAAAGGGAATTATAGTAAAGGAGTATAAAAAAGGAATAGGCGGGGAAAAAAGGGTTTCTAACATGTGGAAGTCGTGTAAGGCAACAAATCTTCTATGACTGTCACGATTTAAACCGGCAGAGAAATAATTGGATAAAACCTTTGATATACAAAATAGGGAATTTAAAAAGCCGGGGAGTCCCAATTGTCCACCCAAGAGGCAAAAACTTTTGGGTTTTCCCTTTTTTTAAAATTTTTTCTAGGTAAAATCAAAGGTTTTGTGGCCCTTTTTTCAAAAATGAATTCTTTTCCCAGCAAAAAAAATTTTTAAATTTGGGAATCCCCCACACAAGGGCTAAACATTTTCCTTTTCTATTGTGGAGTATCTTGTTTCGGGGGGAAGGATTTTCCCCGGCTTGGGGAAGCATACAGGGAAGGGAGTACCATCTGGTATTTTTAATAAAACCGAAACCTAAGCCAGTTTTGGGAAGGCATCAGTTTTTAAAACAAATTTTTTATTAATATCGGGGAATCTTAAGTATACGTTTTGGGAAAAGATCCCCTGGATTTTCACAAAAATTTTTCCCCGGGCTACGTTGTAAAGTTCAAGGGTTCCTTCACGATTTTTTAAGGGAAAGGTCGGAAAAGGGATGTTCTGAAAGTCAGAAAGGGTTTGGGGATAAACCTTTGGCAAAAAAAATTTACAAAAACCCAAAAAAGTACACATGAGTTTTTGGTTTTTGGGGGAATTTGAATTCTAATAAAGCTT
Organism: Cherax quadricarinatus; assembly: GCF_026875155.1. Taxonomy (NCBI): domain Eukaryota; kingdom Metazoa; phylum Arthropoda; class Malacostraca; order Decapoda; family Parastacidae; genus Cherax; species Cherax quadricarinatus. The sequence continues at coordinate 25,247,779 of NC_069465.1, read as the reverse complement.
TGATTTTAAATGGGGAGGCTGCGGAGATTTATTAGAAAGTATCAGCCCAAGAGGGTTAATCCTGTTATACCCAAGGGAAGCATTTTTTTTCCGGCTTGGCATTTAAAGGGCCATGTAGCGTAAATTCCAAAAACTGGGGGGGTTAATTGGGGGGAAAAGGTTGGGCCAAACATAGATGTCATCACGAAAAATGTTGTAAAAATAAACTGAAACATTCGGCTATTCCCCAAAAACTTTTCATCGGGCTCCGTAGGTGAAACAGGCAGTTCCCAAAACCAAAGGGCATAGTCTTATTCACAGCCCTTTTGGGGTGGGTGGGAAAAAAAGGGGTGTACTGCTTAGAAGAAGGGATCAAACTTAAAATTGTTTTGATTTTCCTGCGCAATATAAATCTCTAAAAAGGAAGGAAGCTTTTTAAAAAATTTTTTGTAGATCGCTATCAATGGCATGGGGTTCAGCATCCCCCCGGGTTTAATAGCAAAAAAGGGGCCTCTGAATCAATAGCAATCTATTTGAATTATCCTCCTTCTTAACCATGACTACTGGTGAGCAATTTGAGATACTGAAGGCCAATGATCTTATTTTTTAAATTTTTTTTGTCTACCCCCGGGTAAAATTTCCCATCCCAAGGTGAACGGGAAAACTGGGTTAATTTTCTTTTTGGAAAGGAATTGTCCTCATAATAAAGTATTTTCCTTCAAAATTAGTTTTTAATTTAGGGGTTTGCCCCAATTATGAAAACCCCTTACATTCTTCATTTGTCGTATAAAAGTTCATGGGGGAAAAACTAAGTAAAAGTTTTTAAGGCATTTAAACCCGGAATTTTTGGGTAATTTTTCTTAAAGATGTTAAATTTGGGAAAAAGTTTGGGTTTCCCCCCTTTTGACTTCAAAAGGGGTAGTCAATTTTCCCCACAAATTTTAATACTTTTTATGGCCCTTTTCCCAGTTTTACAAAATAATTTATTTGATTTTAATCACAAAAGTACAAGAATTTTCATCTCCTATTTTAAAATTCTCTGACTTTTGGAATCAAAATAGGTTTTGATGGTCCTTTGACATGCTTAGGTTTTTGGGAAACTTTGTCAGGGGTCTCCTCAAGTTTGGTTTAAAAGGTTTCAAAGGAAAGGGGTAAGAAAAACTGAACCTCTGCCTCATCTCCTATTAGTCCATAAGTCATAAAGGAGGGACAAGGGGCCCTTTGGGCCCCTGTCTACCATAGAGAAGTTAAAAAGGGTTTTGGAAAAACCCCAAAAGAGCCCACGGGAAAATTTTCTTTCATGGCAAAAAAAAAGCACGGGGTTGGGTTAACAAAGCCCCTCCTTGGGGTTTAAAGGGGAAAGCAAATTTTCCAAAAAAATTTTAAACTTGAGAATCGAATGCTGGCGCTAAATTCCCCCCATTACACGGGGGATGAAAAGGTGTGGTGAAGGGGGGCTTCACCCCCAGAATTGGGGGTAGATGTTGAAATTAAGTCAGATGTGAATTGTGTCCCAAGTTCAGACAAAATTTCTCTAGGGATGCCCACCGGAGAAGTTGGACAAAGGGTTTTCACCCCACCCCTGTAGTAGTTAGGGCCCTTTAAAAGGGGAAAAGGGTTTTCGGGGAAACCCCCGAAAAATAATCAACAAAATTTTTAATTTATTCTATTTTCCCCCAGTTGAAAAGGGAGAAAAAGGACCAACATTTCAATGTTACTCTTTCAAAAGGAAACCTTTAAAGATAGCTTTTTGCCCCATAGGTACTCCCCTGTTTCCTAGGGAGGATGACAGTAGGAAAACTTTCCCGGGATTTTAAAAATGGGTAGTGACATCTGAGGACATTTTTGGCCCAAAATAGGTTTCCCTAATTTTTTTTAAAGGGTTTTACGAGGCGAGAAAGTCCGGCCACTGGCAGGTCATAAACCCTTTTTTAAAAAAGCCCTTCTCTTGCATTGATTTGGAACGACTAAGAGGGAATAGCTATCTCTTCGGGAATTTAATTTGAATTGTTTTGGTACAAGAATCTTTAATAATTCAAATTTATATGAAAATTTTTTTCCTTTGGTTAACTATTTTTTTTTGGCATTATGGAAATTTCTAAAAGGAAGGGAAATTTACGTTGAAAATTTGGGCCCAAAGGGGGGCCCTTTCGTTTCATTAAAGGGGCTTAAAAGCGGGGGAAAAACAAAGGATGGACAGTAGGAAGCCTGGGTTTTGGGTTTCTAAGCCCAGTCAAGAAAATTTATGGTATCGGAGGTGATATCTTCATTTTCATCTAAAGTGAACCGGTGATCCTATTTACTTGCTTTCGAGAGTAGCATCACGGGGTTTTTTAACCCCACAGGAATCTCAAGAAAACATTATCTAAACCCGAATTTTTCGGGGGGGCCTTCTTGATTTACAGGAAGAGGATCTAAAACATTTTATGTCCATCTTTGGTGATGAAAGGTCAATCCAGAAAAGAATGGAAAACCTTTTACTTTTCCTATTACAGGGAAAGCAAGAAGTGATGGAACAAATTAGGGCCCTTTGGCCCAAAAACCTGTGAACCTTTAGCCCTAATGTAACAAGGGAAAGGGTTTGGGAAAAAAGTGTCCGTAGGGAAAAAGAAGTCTGAAAGATAGCAGAGGAATGAGTTTTTTAAGGTTGGGGAAACAGAAATCAGAAATGACTTTTAATGTGCATCCATTTGTCTCGAAAAGGGGTGGGATACATTAAGTCCCTTTAAAACTGTTCCTGAACGGGAAGGGTGTTTGATCATTACAGTCTTTAAAAAATTTTAACTTTTTGGACCTTCTTAAAAAGGGAAAATCTGGACGTTTAGGTCCCTTTAACACCACACAAAAAAACAAACAGGAATAAAGAAGTCTTTTATTTTCCCACTGGTTTTGATTTTTTAAAGGTTGATAAACCCCTTTTGCCCTTAGGGTTCGATTTTTTTTAGGTCTTTTGGAATTGTAGGCCTTGGCATAAAGGTCAGAACCCTCAGAAATTTCCCTCAGCTATAATAAAAGGGGTTTACGTTTTTTGAGGGAAATGTTTTATCGGGGGGGAAGGGGCTTTCAGGAAGGGTCAGCAACCATGAAGTCTCTAAGGTTTTCATAACTGTGCCCCAATTTCCGGAATCTTTAATCCAAAAGCGAAAAAAACGAAATTTACCTGAAACTGCTAAAAGGGTTTCCCGGCCAGGCTGTAGGGTGGCTTTACCTTGAAATCTTTCCTGTAAGAATTGTGGTTTTTTTGATATGTTTTTAAGGGAAAGGGGCCTTTTTCAGTGGGTTTATAATTACATATGATATCGGGGCGACAAAGTTGCATAGATATTCAAAGCTGTACCAGAAAATAACTTTCCAAACCCTGGTACCCCGGGTTCCCAGGGCCTTTCACAGGGGTTTTTGGGGTTTAATTTTAAAACCTGAAATGTAAAAATTTTTGTCTTCCCCCCTCTGGGGAAGGGGGTAAATTAGGTGTTGGAAAATGTGCACAGCTGCATGATTTTTAAATTTACCCCTTTCCCTCTAATTTTTTGTTGTGAAAAAGTAAAACTTTTTGGGTTTCTAATTAAAGGGCCGATTTTTGTTCGAGCCCCAAAATTCCTTTTCTCTCCCCCTTTAACCCTCATATTCTCGGTTTTTTGCTTTTTCCTCAATTTCCCCTTTAAATTTAAAAACCTGTTCCTAAAGTATCTTAGCTTTTTCCCTAATGTACTCTAGCCTCTCCTCCGATCAATCTATCACGTTTTTTTTGGGTCTTCTCCCCCCCTTTTTAACTTTCTTTTTTGGGATTTCTTTCTAAATTTCTCTTTTCTCTCCCTTTTTTTCTTCTCTTTTCTTTTTTTTGCCCTTTTCTTCTCTTCAATTCTCCCCTTTTTTCCAAGTTTTTCCCGGGGATTTTTGCACTAATAAAAGATTTTTTAAATTTTTTTCCCGTTATTCCTAATTTAAATTTCCCAAAGCGTTAATCCAAAAAACTGGTTTTCCCCCATGTTTGCAAGAATAACTAAACTATCAGGGGAAATGAAAGGGGGTTTTAAAAGAAAATGGTTGGTTTAAATTTCCGCCCCGCTCAAACTGTAAAAAAACCCAGGGGGCTCATCCCTGTTCAATTAAACAATATGTATTAATAAAACGAAGGGTTCTTTGCCGTTTTCCGACAAACAGAAAATAAAATGGGGGTCACTGCCACCCCAATCTTCTCACCAACAAACAAGGTCCCCTATGCATTTCCCCTTTTGATTAAAAAGGCTCAATGAAAAAAATTTGTCACTGGAAAATCTCGGGCCCCTAGGTTTTAATCCCCCAAAGTGTTTTAAGGAAATTTAAAAAAGGGTGGCAAAATTAACTTTTATTACCTTTGCCTGACTTGACTTAAAAAAATTTGGGAGACTATAACAATCACCAAATTTTTTAAAATCCGTGTCCCGTAGTCCACCAAAGAAAATGTTTACTCTTGCGGGGTGGTAAAAAATTTTGGGGTACGCGGCATTGAATTTCCCCAATGGTAGTTTTGAGAGGGAAATTTTGAATCTTGTTTCAGTAGAGTTACCCGGGCAAGGTCGCCATTGTGAAGGTTTAAATCGGGCCCCTGTAACAACTTAGTCAGAAATTCCCAAAGGGCCCTGGTTTCCTCCTCAGGAAAAATTTAAAATGAAAAAAAATTGAAATAATAATTCAAAAAGATAAACACTTTTTTATTTATTAAAGAAAATTTTTAAAAACAATAAAAATGCCGGTAAAAACCATTTGAAAGAAAAATAAAAAATGAAATGAATAAAAAAAAATTTTAAACTAAAACGCTAATATTTTAAAAGGGGGTTTCTGGTGTTGGTAAAATTTTTCGTTTTTGTTTAAAAATCTTAGCCGTTGCTGATGTGTTGGGGGGGGGGGGGGGGGGGGTCGCAGGTTTTTTGGTGACCCCCAAACCGGGTTTATTCTTTAACAGAGAATCCCCGGAGTATTTTACCCCCGTGACGGGAAAAGGCAGTTTTTTAAACCGCTCCCAATGATGTGGGGTTACGCCCCTGCAATTTTACAGGTGCACAGGTAATTAAATCAAAAGGGGGAAAAGTTTTTACGTTATTTCCATTCCATCATTTCTTTCGTTGTTTTGACAGGTGCCCACTCTCGGTAAGCCCAAGGTAAAAAGATAGAAGGTTCCCCAAAATGCTTAAATAATCACTCTCCAGAAAAGGGTACAATCCCCAAAAGCCTTTGGTGATTATTACAACGGTAATTAGGGCAAGGCTGAAAAGATAAGTTTTATTTTTGGGGTCAAAATTTGAAGCTTTAAACCCAAAATAAATTCATTTAGAATACAAGGCAGGTAGGTACTTACAGTAGGTTGGGGGCTGGGATTTCAATTTGTTTTTACTTTTTTTGACCAGACCCCACACGTCACCTTTGGGGGGGGGGGGGGAGAAGGGGGGGGGGGAAGGGATAGGGGAGCTAGATGCCCCCTACGTTAACAAGAAACCGGAAATCAAAAATCACTTTAGGGGGGGGGAAAGAAAAGGCAGGAATAGGGGGGCTGGATTTCCCCTCCCTTTAAACCCAAGTAGCTGGAAAATTAAAAATTTTGTTACTATATACCCCCTCCCCTTCCCTATCTATTAAATTTTTCCCTCACAAAACCCCCGCCCGGGGGAACGTCCGTGATAAACTCTATTCAGGCCAGGCTGTTGGGAAGAAAAAAAATTAGACAGTTTTGGGAAAGGGAAAGTGGGGCCCCCAAAGTGTTCAGCCAACCTGTCTGTTCTAATGCAGGGTCAAGAAACCAAAACCTCTGGTCCAACTGTTTCCCGGGAGGTTATTCCCAAAAGTTAACTGCAAAAGGGTTTTTCCCCCCGAAGTTTGTGACACCACTCCCCTTTTGTTGCACTTCGAAAAAGTTATTGACTGCTCCCTTAAAAAGTCTACTTAAAAACTGACACGTGTGCTTGCACATTTAAAATTCCCTTTGAACTTGGCGGGAAAAACACTAATATGCCCCAAAAACCCGGGGTTTTTTAACAACCCGAAATCAGCAAATTCTTCATTTTTTAAAGGGACAGCTGTGAATCTTCCCTTACAATGTTGTTTCCCAACCAGTGCTCCCCCAACGTCCCCAAAGGCCACGTCATTTGTGGGCCCGGGGTTTTTTTCCAAATTCGAAAAATGTTCGGGTTCAGATTCAAAAAAGGGCGAGGCATAACAGCACTTTTTTTTTTGCACGTTTAAAGTTAAAAAAACCAACCCTGTTTTAAAGGGGCCCATTTTTTTCTCTAAAACCAAACTCCTCTCTTTAAAAATACCCCGTTGTTTCTCGGGTTTTTCGAGATGATTTTTAGCTAATCAAGTGCCAAAAAGCTGACTCCCCCTGAGAAAAAACCCGGTGAAACCCCTGCTTCACGAGACTGCTGGGCTGATGCTCTGGTTTTGGGTTTCTCCCCACTTTACAAAGGGAAACCCTAAGCAACAGAACCCAGAGGTCATACTTCGTTTTTATACTTTCTTTAGAAAGGGCCCTTTCAAAAAGGTTTTTCCCCAAGTTTTTGACCCAAAAAGAATTTGGCGGGTGTCTGACTAGGATTGTAGTAAAGGGTTTTCACAAAACCCTTTCCCATCTACATTTTTGGGTTGGGCTAACCCTTGGGCACGCCCCTCTTCCACATTGAAAAAATGTGACCCCATCCGACTGCTGCCCCCTCTCCTCCCCAAGGGTTTAAAAAAGCACCTTCCCCCAGCTCACTTTTGCCGTATTATATTAAAGATTGTTTTTACTGACCCATCGATAAATTGTGGGGACTGATTACCTCGTTCCCCCCTGTTTTCAAGTTTTTTTCCCTGTGTAGGGGAGATGAAGCCATTTGTTTGGGCAAAACTTTTCCCCTTAATAAAGATCCCCAAGAGTTGCACAGTGCCCAAATTTTATCAACTTTAACCCACTATAACACGATTTTTGAGTGCTTTCCCAACAAGCGGGCAATAGCCTAGAAATGTATTGCAGGAAACACCACAGTAGCAAGACTGTAGGCAAGTCAAGAAAGTCACTAACCAAGATTTACTTTTAAAATCAATTTATAAATTTGTCTAATCTTTTTGTTTTAAAGGGAAAAAACTCCCATTAAAAACATTTTCTTTTTCTCGACACCATAAAAAATTTTCTTTCCCAATGCGGGTTTTACCGCATCCCCAATAAAGGTTTGGGAGCCAAAAAATCTTACCAAAAAATTTTTTTTTAAAGACCTGAGAAACTAAAAAAGTCAAATAAATTTCGGGGTTTTCCAATTTGCTTTTAATCTTATATTTTTTTCTAACCTAACAATAAGTCTTCTTGTTAAAATTTCGCCACCCCAAACCAAACCCTTTATGTGGAATAGTTTATAGCCCTTGAAATGTGGCACTTAAAGGGAAATTTTTCTTCTTTATTTTTGAATAGGTCTTCATTATAGCATTATTTCTATTTTAAACCTGCCATGCAAGTAATTTTAGTCATCAAATTCTTACTTCTTAAAACTTTTAAAACCAATTATATGGGCCACCCTTAAGGGAGCTAGCCCACTCCCTCTATGTCTCTCTTTTTTTGGGTTTGACCCCAATTGCTTTCCCTTTTTCACTAAAAAATTTTATTTTAATACTGTTTTTTTAAAAAACATTCCCCTGAGGTTCCTGGAAATTTCTTTTTTTTTTTAAATCTTTGTACAGCTTCATTTTTTCCCCAATACACCCCCCATACCTTTATAATATATTAATTTAAAGTCCTAGACAAGTTAGCAAGGGTCCCTCAACGGATGGCAATAAACCCACTCCCCCCCAAGAGAATAAACCCCACCCCTTGCATACATTTCACATTTGCCATTGAATTTGTCACAGTTTGTCGGAATGGGGCCTGCAAGTTTTTTTGCGGGATCTGTCTGGACGGGCAATTTATGCCTTTTCCCCGCCATCCAACCCATTGCCCACCCCTCCTTCTAGGCAAGTTACAAACATATGATTGGGCCCCCCTGATTCCCTCTATGGTGATTTATTTAAATCCGGCAGCCCCCTCTCTTCTCCCCTTCTCAATATCATTTCCACGCACTAAGACAGATTAATGGTTTTTTCCCCCATTCCCTTTGGATAATTTTACCCAAAGTAAAAAAATTTTCCCAATTCTGCCCGTGTTCCGGGGGAAAATTTGAGCATTTTTTCCAAATTATTTTTAACGAAAAAACTTTAAAAAAAACATTTTGACCCCAGCCTTTGCTTTTGGGGTCAGGACACCCCCGGAAAACTTTCAAAAAAGAATAATGTAAAAACTTTTAAAGTTCCCTGGGTTTTGTTTGGGAAAATGAAAAAAAACAGGGGTCAAAAGACCAACATTCAGTTCAGCTCTGGTTCCCTGAAAAGGGGCACATAGAAGTAAAATTTGGCTTTAAAGGGAGGTTCCCAGTTATTCCCGATACATTCTTAAGATGTGGTCAATTAATTTTTAGAAGAGCAAAAAATTTTCTCTGTAACGTTTAAAAAAAAATGTGTGACGCTTCCCAAAGCATTTTTTTTGTCATGCCATTTTGTAGCCCAAAGACAAAAAGGGCGCCTCTTGTGCTGGTGAAATTGAAAGGGAAAACTTTGGGAAAAGGAAAAAGGAATTCTTTAGTTATATGAAGGGTAAAATATGAATGGGAAAAAATTTTTTAAAAGATATGTATCCCTAAGAAACAAATTTCCCTTTTTTTTCTTTTACAGGTTTGGTATGGGAGGGGGAAAAAAAAAGCCATGAAGTTTGTGTTCTTTTAGAAATATGGTGGGGAAACCCGTTTGATCACTCAACCAACTGCAACTTTGCCGGGGTAAAAAATTTCCCAAAAACACTGAACGGGGAAAAAATGCCCCCTGCTAGTTTTTATCAAACCCTTTCCCCCTTTCTTCCGAACCACACCCCCCAGAAAGAATCAACCGTCAGAAAAAGGGAAAGCCCCAAATCAAAAAAATGAGGAGCGCAGCTGTTGGGAAAAAATCCTTACTCCCCAAAACCAAAACCCAGACCTCAGGGGCCCTTTAAACAAAGATCATGGTTTGAAAAAAGTCAAATACTGGGTTTTTGAAACCAAAGCCAAGGAGTGGGACGGGCTGGATGAAAGTTTGGCAAGTGAAAAGCCAAAAAAACGTTACCCATTTTCAAGCTTCTTACTAATGAAGACAGGTTTTTGTTTACTGTAAAAAGATAGGCCTGTTTGATGCATTTTAAAATTTCCCATGCAACCCCGGGTTAGTGGAGTTTTTCATTAAACAGCTCCTCCGAAGCCAAAAAGTTGTACTTTTTGCCAAAGGGAAAAAAAGTACCCACCCTTTTCCCCTTTGGGGGCATTCAGTGTTTCTTAAGGAGGACTACAACAGTTCAAATTTTCAAACGGGAAAAGCTTTAAAAACTTTTGTAAGTATCGATTGAGATTATTGGAGACTTAAAAAAGGGTGGCATTTTTTATGGGACCCCAAGGGGTTTTACCAATTTCCCCTTTTTTATATCTTTTTATTGGGATAATAAGAAATTTTTAGCACACAGTCCCAAAGGGGGAAACAGGGGCCCTAAAAAGGACTGGTGCTCAGGGAAAAAATTTAATATCAAACATAACCATTGGGTGGTTTCCTCAAAAGGTTCTTTTCCCTCCATTACACATCGAACTAGGGTTTGGGGGAAAACAGTTTTTTTACAGTTCTTGACAAAGAGTCTGCAGCCTTAAAAGTATCTTAAAAGAAAAATTTTTCCCCCAAGCTTTTCAGAGACCCAAAGGGGGAAGGGGGGATTTTCACTGGACCACAAGTCAGGAAAATCATGGGTTCTTTAAATTTCCAAAGGGAAACCAAAAGAGAAAAGGGAAAAGGGAATCCCGGGGGAGTTTCGTGGGTGTGAAAAGGGGTTTCTGGGCCCCAACAAGGCTGACAATTACGTGGAACTTTTGAACCTTCGTTTAAAAAACTAGGTCAGAAAGGGGTTTTGGGAAAGTCCCCCAAGGTCCCTATCTTTCATGCTCATCTTTAAATTTCAGGAGAATTTTGGGAGCATAAAACCCGAGGACAAAGGGGGGCGCTTCCCCCAAGTATAAGAAAAATTGAACACAAAAAATCGGGATCTTTAAAAGAAAAATGATGGGAGCTAATTTTTTGGGGTTTAAAAGGGAAAATGATTTGTTGCTGGGTTTGCAAAACTTTGAAAAACTGCTCATTTTTTAAAATTTAAAAATAAATTTTAGAAATTTTAAAAATAAAATTTTTGTAAATTTTTTTTATTCTGTAAACTTTATTTTTTTTATGTTTTTTTTTTTTTACATCCAAAACCAGAATTTTTTTCTGAAATTTAGCTATTTTTTTTCAAAAAATTTATCCTTTTGCCACCAAAAAACAAAGTTTTTAAAAAGGGAAAAATGAGCATTTTTCCCATTGTTTTGCTTTAAAAGGGGGTTGGAAAATTTCACTTATTTGCCAGGAAAAAAAAAACTGTTTTTTGCCGGAAAAAGGTATATTTAAAACCCACAAGATAGAGTAAGAACAAGTCAAAATCTGGGTATTTTTTTTGTAGCGTTTTCCCCCATCCAGGGGGCTTTATCAATACAAATTTTCCGGGAAAAACCCGAAAGGGCGTAGGGAAATATGTACAGAAGATGAGGTAAAACAGTCCCTCAACCCAGGGGTAGGTGGCCCAACAGCACAAGTCCTGGAATTTTTGAAGCAGGAAAAAAGAATCCTGGCGCTTTTTATTTAACGTCAGGTGAAGGGAAAAAGGGGAAATTTTATGGGAAGGGGGATTTCCCCCGTGGGGGTAGGTCCCTTCCCCAAAAAGATGGGTTAGTTGTAGCAGTAGGTTTTTTGTCGTGAAGGTTATGTACATTGTCCCCAAATTAAGGTTTATTTATGTTGCAGTGTCTGAAAGTTTGGTACGAAGGTATATAATCCCAAAAAAGATGAGAAAAAAAAACCAATGGGGCCCAAAATGGGGATCTTTATTGTTGGCGTTTTTGCCCATATTTGGGGCTGTTCGCACCCTCCTAGGTTGAGTTTACCTGGGAGAAATTTCGGGGGTCAACGCCCCCCCGGCCCGGTTTTAGTGACCCCCGGGGCCTGGGGAAACAGCGCCCGATCAACCAGGCTGTTGCTTGGGTGGGTGCACGCAAAACCCAAAGTTCGAGCCACAGCCCGGTGATCAGGGGAATGACTTTAGGGGGCTTGTCCAGTGCCAAATTTTTAAGATGCCCGGGGCTGTTGGTAATCCCCCTTATGTGTGCTGGGAGGCAGTTGAACAGTCTCGGGGCCCCCCGACACTTTTTGGGATGGTCTCTTTAAAGTGCTATTTACACCCCTTGGGTTTTCTTTGGGGGGGGGGTTGGATCGTCTTGCCAAATCTTTTTTCTTTCCCACTTATTTTCCCCCATCTTCTGTACATAGTTTTACTGCTTCAAGTTAAAGGCCCCGGTTTTTTATTGATAAAGCCACTGGGAAAGGCGAACGTCTACAATAAAGATACCCAGATGTTGCCCCAAGTGTTTTTACTCTCATCTTGTCGGTATTATATACCATTCGTACCAATTGTCAGACACTGGGAACTCATGGAATCTTTTAAATTTTGAGGACAATTCATAAACCTTTAAAGCTACGGGCAAAATACTAAATACAACTAACCCATCTCCCTTTGGGGAAGGGGCCCTTCCCCTGGGGGAAACCCCCCTACCAGGGGAATTTGGCCCCCGTCTGCTTCACCCGGGCGTTACTATTAAGCGCTAGGATTCTTTTTTCTGCTTCAGAATCTCCACGACGATGGGGCTGTTCGCACCCACCCCAGGTTTAGGGACTGATTACCCATTTCTTAACATTTGTTCTACTGTCCCTTCCAAGTTATTCCCGGAATTTGAATTTATAAAGCCCTTTGGGTGGCGAAAGTCTACAAAAAGTTTCCCCAAAATTGCCCCATGTGTTCCCTTTCTCTCAAAAAATGGGGTTTCCCTAGCGTTAACCCAAACCCTTTTGAAAACCAAAGTCTTTAAAAACCACTCCTGGGATGCACACTCTCTTAAAATTCCCTTTTTCTGTTAAAGAAAGCGCAAAGACCCCATAGTCTTTCCCCGTGATTCTCCCACAACCTTGGTTAGAAAAAGGAGTTTTGTGGTACATTTATTCACTAACCCCTTTTAAAACACTTTTTTGGGAAAGAAATCGATTTCCCACTTTTTATCATCTCTATTAACCCTTTCCCTTTTCTTAATGCTTTTTCAAATTTAAATGTTTAATCACCCTTTTCAACCCTTAAAACGGGGCCAAAATCTCCAAATCGTTTCTGGGAACTTTTTTTCTTCCCTTATCACCTTTTAAACCCTCCCCACCACCCCAAACAATTCTGGGGAAAATTTTCAAACCTCCAATTTTTTGCTGAAGAAGTAAAAACCCCATTCTTTCCCCCTTAACCTGAAGCTTTTTTACGGGGCAAATGATTGGCCAGTAACATCCACGCCCGATTTCCCCAGACCCTCTTAAGGGGCAGAAATGATCTCTCGTGGGCCACTGAACCCAGCGTTCTGTTGACCACCAACCTCAGTGTTAAATGTCACCACCCCTATTATCACTACCATCACCCCCCCGTTCATACCCTTAATACCCGGGGGCTTTTAAGGGCAATGTTCCCCCTCAGTAAAAAAGGGGTTTCCTGGGTGCCCAGTCGACTGGTGTGGGTCACATCCGGGACAAAAAAATGACCTAATTTGGTAAATTTAAACATAAAGGGGGTTTTTTTTTGGTGTGTGCCCCTGATGTAGTGGACCTGGGTAAACCTTGTAAAATGTCTTGTAGAAATAATGAATTAATTTTTATTATTATTATTTTTATATCCCACCCTTACCACCACTCTCATTACCATATTTTTTGTGGCTTTTTTGGCCGACGGGCAAAATACCTCCAATGAAAAGCAGGGGCGCCACTGATACACAGAGGGAAAAAAACCCTAAGTTTTCCGGGGCCCCAAGGGCTGTTCAAACAAACCCCCCATCGTGGGATAAGGGGAATTACCAATAGTCCCCCCCGGCTAAATTCAAGGGGGGAGATTGGGCAGTATTTAAAGTCGATGCCGGGTCGCCGGGTTTTGGTTCGTCCGTAAAGGACCCCCCCCCCCAAAAAAAAAGTGCGGCCCGCAGTAACAAACCCCAGTTGATCAAGCCCTGATCCGGCCCGGAGGCCTGGTCGGGGACCGGGGCCCCGAGGCGTTCATCCTTGGAATACCCTCCAGGAAAAATCCAGGGAAAATCCAGGTAGGGTCCCCGGTTTGACTCCGGTAGACTCAAGGTAACTCCGGGGAGACTTCAAGTAACTCCCGGGAGACTCCCGGTAGGAACTCTAGGTAATCCCGGTAACCCAGGTAGGGCCCAAGGTAGACTCCCGGTAGACTCTTGGTTTGAAAAACCAGGGAGAAACCCCGGTAGACTCCAAAGGGAGGGGCCCCAGGTTTTTGGGGCCCCCAGGGAGACTCCCGGTGACCCCCCAGGGGACTCCCGGTAGACTCTAGGTAGACTCCCGGTAGACTCCATAACTCCAGGTTTGCCCCCAGGTAGACTCCAGGTAGAAATCCAGGTTTGACTCCCGGGAGACTCTTTGAAAATCCAGGAAAACTCCCGGTAACTCTAGGGAACTTTAGGGAGACTCCAGGGAGACTTTCCCGGGGAGATCCCCGGGAGACTCCAGGTTTTAATCCAGGTAGATCTAAAAGGGAGACTCTGTAGAATCAATTTGACTCCAGGTAGACTGCAGGTAGGGTCCCTGTAGACCCCCGGGAACTCCCGGGAAAACTCCCGGTTTTTCTCCCGGTAGACTGAGGGAGACTCAAGGTAGACTCCAGGTTTGACTAAAGGTAAAACTCCAGGGAGAAATCCAGGTAGACTCCAGGTAGACTCAAGGGAGACTCAAGGTTTGACTCCAGGTAGAAATCCAGGTAGACTCCAGGTAGACTCAAGGTTTGACTCCAGGTGACTTCAAGTAGGAACCAGGTAGACTCCCCGGTAGAAATTTTAGGTAACTCCAGGGAGACGAAGGTAGATCAAGGTAACTCCAGGGGAGAACCCCCAAAGGATTTGACTCCAGGAGACTCCCGGTAGACTGAAGGTTTGATGAAGGTAGAAATCAAAGGGAAACTCCAGGTTTGGGCTCCCGGGGAAACTCCAGGAGACTCCTTTGATAAAAAGGGAGACTAAAGGTAAAACTCCAGGAAAAACTCCCGGTAGACTCCCGGTAGACTAAAGGTAGACTAAAAATAGACTCCAGGTTTGGTTTGAACACTTAATATCACCATAAAACACTCTCGCTTAAATTTTTCTGTGAAAAACTATGAAAAGTTTTAGCTTGTAATTGTATTTTCTTTTTCCGTGGGTAATGTTTTTTACCTTTTTTGTTAGGTTTTTTCTGCCTTTAAAAAAGTTTTTGTTTTTAATACTATATCAGGGGGTTTTTTTGTCTTACCACTTAAGTTTGTCCCTTTCCACTTATTGTTTTTTACCCTTTATGTGTTTTTTACCCTTATGTGTTGTTTACCAATTATTGGTTTTTTTACCACTTATTTGTGTCTTTCCACTTTTTGTGTTGTTTACCACTTATTTTGGGTTTTCTTACCATTATGTGGGTTTTTTACCCCCCTTTTCGTTGTTTACCCCTTTGTTGTTTTTTACCCTTTTGTGTTGTTTACCCCTTAAGTGTTGGGGTTTTCCCCTTATGTGTTTTTTTTACCCTTTTGTGTTGTTTACCCTTAAAGTTTGTCTTACCATTATGGGGTTGTCTTACCCCTTAAGTGGGTTTTCTTTTCCCCTTTTGGTGGTTTTTAAACCAAAAAATGTGTTGTTTTCCACTTATGTGGGTTGGGTTTTCCCCTTATGTGTTGTTTACCACTTATGTGTTGTTTACCACTTAGGGGTTGTTTTTCCACTTATGTGTTGTCTTCCATTTTTGTGTTGTCTTACCACTATTTTTTTGGGCTTAAACCCCCTATGTGTTGTTTACCACTTGAAGTGTTGGGTTTTTCCCCTTAGTGTTGTTTACCACTTTTGGGGTTTTTTTTAACCCCCTTATGTGGGTTTACCATTATTTGTTGTTTACCCCTTTTGTTTTTGTTTACCACTTTATGTGTTGTAAATTTCCCCTTATTGTTGTTTACCCTTATTGGGGGGTTTTTTTCTTTAAACCCCTTATGGGTTGTCCCTTTCCACTTTTGTGTTGTCTTTACCACTTATGGGGGTTCTTTTCCAAATTTTGGGGTTTTTTTACCACTTTTTGTTTTTTGTTTTTACCCCCTTATGTTTTTGTCTTAACCCCTTATGTGTTGTTTACCACTTTTGTGTGTTTTCCAACTTATGTGTTTTTTTTTTTCCCCTTATGGGGTTTTTTACCACTTATGTTTTTGTTTTTCCACTTATGTTTGTTTACCCTTATGTTTTGTTTTCCACTTAGGGGTTGTTTACCACTTTTGTGTTGTTCCCCTTAAACCCCTTATGTGTTGTTTTTCCCCTTATGTGTTGTCTTACACTTATTTTGTTGTTTTAAACCCCTTATGTGTTTTTTCTTACCACTTATGGTTTTTTTACCACTTATTGTTGTTTTTAACCCCCTTATGTGTTGGGTTTTTCCACTATGTGTTTTTTTTACCAAATTATGTTTTTGTTTTTTCCACTTATGTGGTTTTTCAAAACCACTTAAAGTGTTGTTTTTTCCAAATTATGTGTTGTTTTACCCTTAAGTGTTGTTTTAAACCCCTTTTTGTGTTGTTTTTAACCCCCCTTATGTTTGTTTTAAACCTTATGTTTGTTTTCCCCTTATGTGTTTTTTTTACCAATTATGTGTTGTTTTTAAAAAAATTATGGTTGTTTTTCCATTATGTGTTGTCTTACCAATTATGTGTTGTCTTACCCTTTTTGTGTTTTTTTACCCTTATTTTGTTGTTTTACCACTTTTGGTTGTTTTTAAACCCAAATTTTTGTTTTGTTTAACACTTTTGTTTTTTTTACCACTTATGTGTTGTTTTACCACTTATGTGTTGTTTTTTTCCACTTTTGTGTTGTTTTAAACCCCTTATGTGTTGTTTTTCCATCCAAGGGGTTTTTCTTACCCCTTTTGTGTGTCTTACCACTTTGTGTTTTTTTTCCATTATGTGTTTTTCTTAAACCCCTTATGTGTTGTTTTTAAAACCCCTTATGGTTGTTTACCACTTATTTTGTTGTTTTAAACCCCTTATGGTTTTTTAACCCTTATGTGTTTTTTTTTTAAAAACTTATTGTTTGGGTTTTAAACCCCTTATGTGTTGTTTACCACTTTTTTGTTGTTTTCCACTTTTGTGTTGTCTTTCCATTATGTGTTGTCTTAACCCCATTGTTTTGTCTTACCACTTATGTGGTTTTTTTACCCTTATTTGTTTTTTTACCACTTATGTGGGTTTTTTTAAAAACTTAGGGGTTGTTTTTCCACTTATGTGTTGTTTTAAAACTTATGTGGGTTGGGTTTTCCACTTATTTTGTTTTTTTACCACTTATGTGTTGTTCCCTTTCCACTTATTTGTTGTTTCCCCCCACCCCTTATGGGGTTTTTTTTTTTAAAACCCCTTTTGTGTTTTTTTACCAAATTATGTTTTTGTCTTACCATTATTGTTGTCTTTCCCTTATGTGTTTTTTTTAAACCCCTTATGGGTTGTCTTACACTTTTGTGTTGTTTTAAAACCCCTTTATGTTGGGGTTTTTTCCACTTATTTGTTGTTTTTTCCACTTTTGTGTTGTTTACCAACTTTTGGGTTGTTTTCCACAAAAGTGGTTTTCCCCTTTGCCCCTTATGGTGTTTGGTTTTAAAACCAAATTTTGTGTTTTTTTACCACTTAAAGTGTTGGGTTTTTCCCTTTTGTGTTTTTTTAAACCCCTTAATGTTTTTTTAATTTCCATTATGTTTTTGTTTTTTCCACTTTTTGGTTGTTTTACCAAATTTTGGTTGGGTTTTTCCACTTATGTGTTTTTTTACCCTTATTGGTTGTTTTTCCATTAAAGTGTTGTTTAACCCCTTTTGTGTTGTTTTACCCCCTTATGTGTTGTTTTAAAATTTCTTATGTTTTTGTCCCTTAAACCCCTTATGTGTTTTTTTTACCAATTTTTGTGGGTTTTTTTTTCCCAAAATTATGTGTTGTTTTACCCCTTTTTTTGTTTTTACCACTTATGTGTTGTTTTTTCCACTTAGTGTTGTTTTACCACTTTTGTGTTGTTTTTCCACTTATGTGTTTTTTACCACTTATGTGTTGTTCACCACTTAATTTTTTTTTTTGGCCCCCTGTGTCATCAAAAAAGGAAAGCCCTCTCTTTAGCAACTTTACCCGCAGCTGCGAAGGGGCTCCCGGGGTTGTTAAAACCCAGACCGGCGATTTTAAAGGGGAAAAGAAGAGGATTCATAGTAATTTCCCTTCCCGTTGTGATCCCCAGGTTAAGAGGGAAATTGGGCGTGGCCCCGGGGAAAAATGGGGAACCCAAACTGAGGAACAAGGGGGGGGAAAAGGTTGGGGGGAGGGAAACAACGAGGAAAACCCGAAAATATTTGGAAAAAATTTCCAAAACCCCTTCTCGGGTGCTACCTGCCGGGAAAGTGAGTGGTTTTTACGGGAAAAGGGCCCAAAGAGCACCAAAGAAGCATTTGGGCAGACGTAAGTGAGACATCGCTAAAACCCCAAAAGACCATCGAGAAAAGCTTGGGCGAATTTACAAGTGGTGTAATGCTTCCTGAAGAATGTGAGTCGGCCCACTCGGGCACACGACGGACGACCCCCAAGGAAGGTAAAAAAAAGTGTTGTTGTTTGGGGTAGCCAGGGTTAAAGGTTTCATGGATAGGGCATTTTTTTTTGCTTGAAGGGTAGGAGTAGGAGGGAAGAGTGTGGTTTTTTTCCCGGGGTGGGGGTTTAAGGATATTGTTAGCAGCCCGGGGGAAAATCATGAAGGGAATGGGAAACAACCTCCATTTTCTGTTCAGTTTTGGAGGTAAAAGATGTTGGCAGCGTAGGGGTTTAGGACCTGATTAACCCCGGTATTGGTCAGCAAAGGAGATTAAATTTGGAGAAGGGGGGGAAAACCGGGCATAGGGGGCATTTTGCCAAGGGGAGGGGGTTGGAAAAAGGAAAAGGTTTTCCAAAACAAATTTGGGTTTAATTGTGGGTGGACAAAACTGTAAGGAAAAAAGGGTGTAACATTCCCTTGACAATGGGACCTCCCAAAGGCAGAAAAAGACATGATGCCAGGGATTTGGGGGTTTACTTAAATTGGTTGGGGTGGGAGCACTTTGGGCCCCGCAGTGGGAAAAAAGCTGTTAGGCCTTTTTTAAAATAGGAAAGTTATTTGGGATGGGGTTTTGGGCAGGAAAACATTTAAGTCCCCGTGTAGTTTAAAAGGGGTATAGGAGACAAAGTTTAAAAAGGCCAAATTTTAGGTGGTATTGGAAAACCCCGTGGCACTAATTGACAAGGACAGTAATAGGTTTTGTGGAAAAAAAAGAAAATTTAGGGAGGAAGGGAAAAAGAAGGAGGGGGCTTTAAAAAATAATTACACAATACACAAAAAAACCCCCCCATAAAAAAAAAAGAAGCTTTAAAGGGCGACGTTTCGGGCCGAAACGTCCCTTGTAAGCTTCTGCTTTTATGTCGGGTTTTTTGTGGGATCGTCCAGTCACGGTATTGTGCCTTTTGTTATTTAAAATATTACCAAATAGTCGCAGGCTAGGAATAAGATGAACGAGTTGAGGGCTAAATTGCTAGGGGAGGGGAACACTGATGAAATTTACCATAACTGAGGGGGGGGTTGGTTTTTAAATTTAAAAAAAACGGGGAAAAAGCCTGCGGAATGCCATTTAGGGTTTTTTAAATTGTTCCCAAATAGAAGAAGTATCGGGGAAGGGGGGGGGGGTTTGGCCCTTTTATGGGGGGGCCCAGGGCCCCTTTTTAACTGTTGCATAAAAATTATTAATTTGGAACCCCATACAAGTCTTTGGATTAAAAATTTTAAGGGGCAAAAAGTTAATTTTTGGGGTGATTTTACCGTCCCCCCCAAAATTTTGATAGGGACCCCGG
>NC_069465.1:25048397-25228234 GCF_026875155.1 Cherax quadricarinatus | reverse complement strand
GCACCGGGATTTTTGCGCTATTACCCATGGCCCCACTTTTCGAAGGGGTTTTGCAAAAATTTTGTAATATTTCTCTGCCCCTTTTTTGCTTCTAGTGCATTTAGGACCTTGGGCCCTAGTGAACCAGTAAGGGTTTTTTTCGACAGGAAACGAAACCTGTTCTAAACCCATGGGTTTCCCGGGGGGTTTGTTAAAATGAAAGGGGTTTTTTAAAATGGGGGGTGATCTTTCCCTTTTTAGGACCCTTTCAAAGATTTTTTGAATGGGTTTTTTGGCTATTTGGGTGTTTGATTCTTTGCTTGCTTTTTCTTGCCCCCCTTTTTTGGGGTGGGGCAAATTTTTGTTGTTTTTATAACTGTGGGACGACTCCCCGTTTCCATGCTCCCTCTCCATAGGATGGAAAAGGCCCGTGATAGGGGGTTTCTTGCAGTTCTTAAAAAACACAAGGGGTTCCAAGAGTCGGCCCCGGGGGGAGAGTGCATGGGCATGTCAAATTTTTCGCCGTTCCCAAGTCATTTGGCTTTAGGATTTAAAAACGGGTAGGCTTGTGTTTTAAAAAAAATTTTTTTGGGTCTCTCAAAAAAATTCTTATTTTATCTTCGACTCCCCATCCCGGTAGGCGGGTTCTAAAAACTGAGTCATATTGGGACAAAAAGCTCACCATTTTTTTGCTTTTCAACTGTGTAGGAAACCCCTTTGTTTAAGTAGGGGCCCAATACTGGGGGGTTGTTCTCGAAATTTTTATTTGGAAAAGGAGAAGAAATACTTTGGGTTTCTTTCTTTTTATTTAAAGCTTTTAGTTTTTTCCCGGCGATTCCTGAAATCCTAAAGGATTCTTTTTTGCTTTAAAATTCGGAAAGCAGCAAATTTCTCTGACCAGTGTCTCCCTTCGCAATTTTTTAGGGTATATTTACCCTCTTTTAGCCGCTCTGTTTCCTTTTTTGCCCCCTGTAAAGGGGGCGCCTGTCCTCTTTCTATTTTTCATCTACTCCCTTTCCCTTTTTCTTGAGGGAAAAACCTTGTCTACATCCCAGTGCCACCGAGTAATTGTTTTTAAGGGAAAGTTTTTGGGGGGGTGTTGCTGGCAGGGATAGGTTTCTGATCCCTGATTTCCCCGATTTTATACAAAGCATTTTTAGTATCCTCCATGTTGCTTTAAAAACACGAGAACCCCTTTTGCCCTTTTGGGTTGGAGTGACTCATGGGGCAAAACACAGGGGAGTGGGTCCCTTTTTTCCGCCCCCTCAGGGGCCGACCCTCTAGGGGGAAACAGGCTGGTAAAATGTGGCTCCATCTCCCCATCTCTTTTGACAAAATAAACTCCCCTCCTACAAGGTTTGGGGGGGGCTACTTTCAACCCACGAAATTTTCCCCTTCAAGAACCCTTAAAGACAAATGGGGACAGCGGGGGGCCTGAATTCTGACGATTAAAAAGCGATTTCTGGAGATAAATTTTTCGACCAGCAAAAACGGCCATTTTTGTGTTAAAAGAAAGGGGCCCCCCGAGGGTTCCCCCCCATTTCCCCTACCTCAAGCCCCGCTACCTACCAGCTTCCCACATTAATTTACTGGTCAGGGCCCCTTTTAATTTTTGGTTTTTTTTCCTGCATTTTTTCAATTACCTTTCCCAAGGGGGGGACCCAGGGTTTTCAAAATAACCACTTTCCCGTCTTTGGTGGGGGAAATCAGAACACCCGAGCCAATTTCCCGCCCAAGGGCCCCTCCCAAACCCAAATTTTTTTTTGCCTGCCAAGCCAGCTTTCCCCCCCTGCTGTGCTCATCGTGTGAAGTTATCAACTAATTTTGTTGAAGGGGTTTAAAATAACCAACTAGCAACTAACCCAAATTTTTTCTTAAAACCCCGTACTTCAGGCAAGCTACGTGACTAGTTTTTTCACGCTTGTGATTTAAGGGTTTTTAAGCAAACTTTAGTGCCCTTGCATCCTTGTGGGGGTTTTTGGGATTTCTGGGTTTTTCCTAAACCAGGGGGGGGTTAGAAAATTGATCTTTCGGGGGGGAGGGGGTGGGTTTTCTCATTGAGGGCTTTACGGGGGCTTTTTAAAACCCCAAAACCCAGCTCCAACCCCCACGGAACACGTGGGGGGGGTCGGACCAAATTTTGCCGGGGGGCCAACGGGGCCCGCCAGCCTTTTCCCACAAACCCCAAACTACAGGGGGGGGGGGCCCAAATTTCAACTCCTTTACCTACCCATCAGGGGTTTTTTTTTTTGGGTCCCGCTAAGTTGTAAGCACCATAATTTAAGGGCCAAATAGGGGGTTTTCCAAGGAGCTTAGATTTTGGGGGCGCCATCTTTAAAAAAACCTCCCGGGGTGTTGTCTCTCGCCGAAATTAAGCGCAATTTTTAACGATCATCTGTGCAGAGGCCCGCACAAACGAAAATAAAAAATCCATCAATCTCATTTTTTTTTTAATGTTACCCGGGTATAAATTTTTTTTAAGACAAATTTTTGAGTGTTGGACATTTCTTTTGTGTTTCCCAGTGAAATTTTTCTCTTATGACATTCAGTGACTTTTTGGAAAAAAGGGCTCAGTGGTTTTTTCATGAAATGATTGCATAAATTTCTTTTTAAACTCCCTTTAAATTTAGTGTTTTAATTTTTGGGGCAAATTTTTTTATATCGTTGTGGTTTGTTTCTTTTTATACACACTTTAAGTAAGTACTTAGTGTTTCCTTTGTTGTGTGTGCAACATATGAGCAGTATAGAACTTGTGTTTAAACTTCAGAATTCCAGGAATTAACTCAGTAAATTTTTCACCTCATATTCTGCATCACAACTCAGTGTTGTCTGTTATTTTTTTTCTTCCTAGCAATTGTGTATTTTGTTTGTTCCCTGTGTGTTGAACATTCTTGTGTTCATATTTTTCCATTCAGCCAGTGTTTAATTTGTCTTATTTCCACAGACAATAGTGCCATTTTTAAAGCTCCAGCAAGAAATCTGTTTACAAAATTTTTTTAAAACATCAAGTTTCATTGCAAGAAAATTCTAGTACTGAGTTTATGTTGATGTTTTGTGCTCTGCATCACTGTAAGTGTTGTATTTCTTTTTTGTTGTGTGTTTTAGCACCTATTATTTTTCATATTTTATTGAACAAATTCACTCTTAGTGCAATTTTTAAGTTCTCCTTCTAAAGTAAATTGTTCTTTTGCTTGTTGTTTAAGTGCAGTTAAGAGTTAAAGTGTTCATTCCTTGATATAATTCTTTTCTTGTGTGTTATAATTTTAATTATTGCACACAGACTCATTTTGCAATAATTCTTGTGCAAATATTGTGTTTGCTATTAAAGTTTTTCTTGCAGAAAATTTTATGCAGTGTTGTGCAATACAGTTTCTTACAGTGCAGTTTCTTATTCCTTTTTCCTGTGCAAAAGTTTTTTTATTCTGTCGTCTTTTAAAAATTTTTTTTTCAGGAATTTTTGTTTTTGGGTTTTTAATTTTTTTGGCAAAATTTTTTATTGAGTCCTTTTTTATTATTTTATTGGTTTTTTTCCTTTTTGAAATTGAAATTAAAAAACAACCCCACTGGCCTTTTAATTAAATTTAAAGTAAAAGTTGAGAAAATTTTAAATTTTTGGGAGCAAAGTACAATTTTTTCTTTTGTTTTAAACAGTGTTTTTTAAGTTGCATATTTTTTCTTGTTGAGTTTTTGTTTACTGTGTAACTTTCAATTTTTAATTACTTATGCAGAATATTTTAACTTTTTCCCTTCCCATTTAAGCTTATTTGTCATTCTCTCCATTTTTTCTTAAACTTATCCCTTCAGTATTTTACTGAAAAATTTCCCAGCCATTTTGAATTTTCACCTTAGTGAAACTTTTCCAGCAAAGTCAATATGAATCATCCCCCAGTACCAAAAATTCCCTTACTGAGGGAAAGACAATACCTACCCGGAGCAATTTTTTTTGTTCTACATTTTGGGTAGAGTTTGGGGGGTTTTGCTGCGAAATGTAAAATTTTAAATTTAATTTCCTAAAAGATCCGTGAAATTACTTTTTAAATTAGCCAAACGGTCAGGCACAAAAGAAAAACCCTGTCACTCCCATCTGTTTTTCCCAAACCAAAACCTTCAGACTTGCGGGATATTTTTTCCTTTCCTCAATTTTCCCGGGGGACATTTCAGATTTGCCTTGAGTGCACAGCCAAATCCCTGCAATGACTGCTAGTTCGAGTAGTATTTTCTCCACGGGGGATCCCCTTGCAGAAAACGATTCCCTTGAAACAATAATGCCATTTTTGTTAAAGTGACATGTTTCTGCAGAAGCGTCCCCCGGGTTACAGCAAGTTTTTTTTTTCTCACTAATTTGTCTGTTTTTGGGTTCCTTGTGTTTCAGTTTGGGTGATCCCATCCTAGTTGACAGAAATCAGGGCTTTGGTAAAGAAAAATTTCTCGAGAAACTTTCACATGTTAACTTTTGTAATGTAGTTTTCTTTATAGCTGATCCTCTTTTCCATGTTTGCACTCAATTAAAATTTATCAGAAATTGTTCCCCGGGTTTTCATTTTTTTTCTCCTTTGTTTGCAGATTTGAATAAGAATTCGTTTCCCCTTGCTCAAAAATTGCGTTTTATACTTTTAATTTTTTAAAACGGGGGGAGTCACCACCCCACCTTTTTTGTTTTTTTTCCCCCAGTAAGGAAGAACTGTTCCCTTTTTTCCCAAAAAAAACACCCTTTAGGGAAAGGGTTAGCCAAAATGGCCCTTTGACTATCCAAATTTCCCAAATCCCACTTTGAAAAATTAAACCGGGCAATTTCCAAAATTGTAGTCGCAAAACCCTTTTATCCGACCCGAAAAGTTTTAGTTACTGCAAAATCCCCCTTTCTTCGAGGATGTCAAAACTGCACAAAATAGACCCCAAATTGGCCTGGTTTGATTCCGATTCCTTCTCCAGAAGACCCCTTTACTTACTTTTAAAGCCCACCAGCCCCCATTGGACTTTGAAATGAGTCGGGGAATTTACTTTTGGGAACAGCCGATTTTGGGGGACTCCAAGCAGAAGAGTTTACCAGTTGTAATTCCACAGCACTAGTGAACGTAGCTCACAGCTATTCATGATCACCAGGTGTTGCAAAACCCGGTATGGACGTTCGTGAAACAACCCAGAATGAAAAACTTTTTTGGGCCACGATGGCAACGACTTTTCCGAGAAAGTTAAAAATGTATGCCCTGTATGCAGCAAAAAAGGAAATGTCAAGGGGCCCTTTAAAACCCAAAATCCAATTTGTACCCAACCACTGGGGAAACCCGTGGGAAAGATTGCCCTTAAATTTGTTAAACAAAATTTTTAAATTTTCCCTCCAAGGCAACAACTCTGTGTGTTATGGTAAAATTTTTTCACCAGATATTGTGAGCTATTTCCTATTCCCAGATAAGACTGCAAGAAAAAAGCTAAAGCTTTTAAAGAACGCATTATCTGCGGGGCATACCCCCCCCCAAATCCTTTTAACAGAAAATGGGGGGGGAATTTCTGTAATGAGGTTTTTTAAAAATTTTTGAATTTTATACAAGATCTCTAAATCCACCATTTTTTCCCATCACCCTGCCAGCTTTTGGGTTTGCCGAAAGAAAAAATAAAAAATATTTAAATTTTCCGGAGGGGCCACTATCAACCCCAATATAAAAATTTGGGGATGAATTTTATACCAGATGCCCAGTGTCCAAAAATTTTCTGCTTAAAAGGGCCTTCCATAGGTTGATACTCCCTTTGGGGCGGGGGTTATGGTGTAGAAAAGGGCTTTTCCCCCAAATGATTTTTAATATTCAAACCCCGGGAAACCAAATTTACAACCCTAAATGTTTTCGTACAACTCGTACCGGGTTTAGCTCAAATTTTTTTTAGAAAATTCCGGAAACATTTTCAAAAATCAACAGAAAGAATTTACAAGGGGGCCCGCAAACACTCGAGCAAACCTCAAAAAATAAAAGGGTGGGTTTTCGAGAGTTATGCTGATTAACTTTAAAAAAACGCCCGCAATGCCAAACTTGATCAAAAGTTTGTTCGGACCTTAAACGAGTATTTAACATATCACTGGGAAAAAATATAAAAGGTAAAAGAAATTAGTAAATTTGGGAAATACAAAGAATCCCCATTTTTAAACATATGAAATTAGTATCATTTTTGAGGGATATTGCAAACCCCGACTAATGTGACAGAAATTTTGACAATCCTCCTGATCCTGTAAATCTCTATCTCAGATACCAGTCCCGGGTTTCTCAACCTGAAGTCGTTCCCCTTGCGTACCGACAAGTAAAAAAAAAACCCGCAAGTATCTTTTGTAGATATTCCTTTAAATCTCTCTCAACAAGGAAAGGGGTTGGCCCTTTCAGAGGAATTCGATCCTCCCAGAGATGAAAAAACCCCTTTTTGCATAAGTAAAAACCCTTTCCCCCGCGGAAATTTTTGGGGTTTTAAAAGTACATATTTTGTAAAAAATTTGAAAGTCCCAATGAATGAAAGTGTTTAACTGTGTGTTTTAAATTAGGTGATCAATTTTTTTACAGAAATTTTCGTGTTCAAAAGTTCCCTCCGTAATTTTGAGAATTTTAAAAGTCTAGATTTGTTTGGGACCCCAACTGCCTTTCTGTTTTAAAAACTTCTTTTTTATATATTTAAATTTTTCCTCAGAAACCGTTAAATGCAATGAAAACAATCGATCGTCAATTCCACCATATTGTAAATGAAATTGGTTTTTTATAGTTTGTAAAGCATTATGTTAACACCCCCCTTTTTTGTAAATTTGAACCATTTTAAACCCCCCATTAGTTTTTAAGATATATATGAAATTTGTTTTTGTAAGGGAAACAGCCCAGATCCCCTGCCTGTTCAACCCATAGATAATAGTGTTTCGGGAAAGACTACGTAAAAATGACCGAGCTGTCACATAGTTGCTGATCCCCCGTATTCCCTGTATTATATAGCATTTGCATAAATTTGTATCCTCCAAACCTAAATTGATTTCCCCAAAGGCTTTAGGGGCACAGATCCCTCGTAGGCCTTTTTGGTTGAGTGACGTCATGGGGCATACACATGGGGATGATCCCTTTGTCCCCCCCCCACCAGCGGCAAAAAAACCGTCTAGGCGTAAACAGGCTAGGTAATCGGCTTTCCCTCTCCCACTCAGTCCCGACAATATATCTACCAAACCTACAAGTGTGTTCCCCACTTTCAACCTACCCATTTCCATTCAAGAACCCCTTTCGACATTGCTTAGTTTTAATTTTTTCCCAGCTTATATCGGTTAGGACTTTTGGTTTTCTTGGGCCCACCTTTTGGTTTTTGTTTTTGAAATTTAATTTGGGGGAAGCTTCCCCTCGTGCTATCTCATTTTGTCGGGCTGGGGCTCCTCGCATACATGTCGGGAACCCCCAAATTTTTTTGTGATCTGAAATATATTATTTTTTTGATATGGTGACATTTCTTACAGATCATCATTGTTTGTGAAAAATGAGGTCCCATGTATTCTCCACCCTAGAGGCTTTTATTATTTGCTGGTTTTAAAATTTAATTTTGTCAAGATTTAAAAGCTCGTGTGAGGGGTGAGTTTTCATCAAGCGCCCCCCTGGTGTTATTACGCAACAATAAATTTTTGCTATATTCCCTCCATTTTAGGTGCCTTAAGTTTAAAAACCCCCCCGGAGCAAGATGTTGGGGTCAGGACTGGGAAAATTTTCCCCGACATTTGGTCAATTTTTTTTAAAACTGTTTCCGGAAAATTTCGGGATGTTGCGGCCGGAGGCCTTTTAGACAAACCACAAAGGGTAGGGTTTTTTGGGTTTTCGACCTTTACTGCTAAAACTTCCACTATGTTTATTTGAGGCATTAAGCAGTTTTTTGTGCAAAAAAAGTGACTCTGCAATGTACAGGGCAAAACCCCCCCCCTTTTTCCTGTTTTACTTCCCGTCACAAACTTTTAAAGGTTTTAACCTTTGGGGTCCATATTTCAATTTTCCAAATGATCCCCTTTTTGGGGGCTCAGTGAAAGCCCCCGAACATTGCCTTTGCCCTGCAAACATCCACGGATTTAAAGGTTTTTGTTGTTTTTTTTGCTGGCTTTAGACCCCCGATATTTGGGAAAAAGAATTTGGGTTTATCGGACTGGTGGGATTGTTGGGACCCGGGGGGGGGATTATTTTTTTTCCCGCATTGTATCTTATCTGTTGGTTTGGAGTGGAGGGGCCCCCCGACTGTGGTTTTTCCCCCCCAGGAATTACTGGGTTTGGTGTACGATTTCTGCCATTTCCCCGCCAGTTTTTTTTTTTTCCCTTTCCCGCACAAAAAAAACCCCTCCCTCTTGAGTGGCTGTGCCCACCCCCGGTTTTTTCCCCCCTGGCCCGGATGTTTTGTATCTTTTTGTCCTCTTTAGAAAGGTAGCCCGGCAATTTTAAATTATAGCACAGTCTTTCCCCGTCTGAAGAGGCCCCATTTCAGGGGGAAAAAGCTTACAGGAAGGGGGTGGCATTTTTTCCCGTTTCATTTTGGGCATGGCATTTTCTAGGGGGTCATAGTTGCAACTCCCCCTCCCGTTTTTCCCCGTTTCCCATTGGCCAGCAGATACCAAGTCATAGTAAAGTGCACAAAGGGTTGGGGTTTCCCCCTTTCCCTTGGGGTTTTTGTGACTGTAATTTTCCCCGTTGGTTTCATTTTTTTTCCCCTTCCCTTTCTTCTATCCTCCCCAAAACCAACAAAGGACTCCCACCAGTTGTTTTTGGGAAAATTTTTCCTCACTATTCCCAAATTTGGGGTCCTCTTTTTTGCAATTTCCCGCGGTATTTCTAGTTTGCAATATTGGGTTTTTTCTTTTCTTTGACTAAAACCCTTTTTTTCCCTATATGGGGGTTCCTGTCCCCCCTTTAGGGCCCTTTTTTTATTATTTCCCTTCCCGCGTATAAAATTTCCCCCCTACCTGGACAAAACCCAGCGTCACCATTACTGCTCCCCAGGACAGTAAACTCCAGCCCCTTTAAAAAATTTTTGTCTCCCAGGACAGCAAACCCCCAGGGTTCACCATTACTTTTCTCCCAGGACAGCAACCTCCAGCTTTACTATTACGTCTCCCAGGGCATTTACCTCCAGCCTTACAGTTTGTGACTACATGGCCAGTATCAAGGGCAGTACCATTCAGCCCAGACTTTTTATGTTCCCATCTGTTGTAGAAAGCTTCCAGGTTTTCTATGAAAGCAGCTTTGATGTTGTCCTCTTTTAATACCCTTGTGATTTTAGTCCACAGATTTTCCTCATTTGGGCATACCCAGAAACACTTCTCTGTTTTAATAATGCTTGTAGCTAGTTCTGGGATATCTGCACAAGGGGCATGACACCAATTTCCACAAAAATGACAATTTATCTCACAACACTCTCACAACAGTCTCACAACATTCACTCTCACAACACTCACTCTCACAACACTCTCACAACACTCTCACAACACTCTCACAACACTCTCACAACATTCACTCTCACAACACTCACTCACTCTCACAGCACTCTCACAACACTCTCACAACACTCACACTCACAACACTCACTCTCACAACACTCTCACAACACCACTCTCACAACATTCACTTTTCCAACATTCACTCTCACAACACTCACTCTCACAACACTCTCACAACACTCTCACAACACTCTCACAACACTCTCACAACACTCTCACAACACTCACTCTCACAACACTCACTCTCACAGCACCCACTCTCACAACACTCACTCTCACAACACTCACTCTCACAACACTCACTCTCACAACACTCTCACAACACTCACTCTCACAACACTCTCACAACACTCTCACAACACTCACTCTCACAACACTCACTCTCACAACACTCACTCTCAAAACACTCACTCTCACAACACTCACTCTCTACAACACCACCTCACAACACTCACCTCACAACACTCACTCTCACAACACTCACTCTCACAACGCCACTCTCACAACACTCCCTCACAACACTCACTCTTTAAAACACTCACTCTCACAACACTCACTCTCACAACACTCACTCTCACAACACTCACTCTCAAACACTCACTCTCACAACACTCCTCTCACAACACTCACCTCAAAACACTCACTCCACAACACTCACTCCCCACAACACTCACTCTCACAACACTCACTCTCAAACACTCACTCTCACAACAAATCACTCTCACAACACTCACTCTCACAACACTCACTCTCAAAGCACTCACTCTCACAACACCACTCTCACAACACTCACTCTCAAAACACTCACTCTCACAACACCTCACTCTCAAAACACTCACTCCCCACAACACTCACCTCACAACACTCACTCTCACAACACTCACTCTCAAAACACTCACTCTCAAACACTCATTCTCACAAAAACTCACTCTCACAAACACTCACTCTCAAAGCACTCACTCTCAAAAACCTCACTCACTCTCACAACACTCACTCTCACAACACTCACTCTCACAACACCCACTCTCACAATACCCACTCTCACAACACTAACTCTCAACAACACTCACTCTCACAACACTCACTATCACAACACTCACTATCACAACACTCACTCTCACAACACTCATCTCCCAACACTCACCCCTCACAACACTCACTCCCCAAAACACTCACTCTCACAACATCACTCACAACACTCACTCTCAAACACTCACTCTCACAACACTCACTCTCAAAAACACTCACTCTCCAACACTCACTCTCACAACATTCACTCTCACAACACCCACTCTCACAACACTCACTTTTCACAACACTCACCTCACAACACTCACTCTCGCAACACTCCTGTCAAAAACATTCACTCTCTCAACCCCCTCCAAAAAACACTCACTCTCACAACACTCACTCTCACAACACTCACTCTCACAACACTCACTCTCACAACACTCACTCTCACAACACTCACTCTCACAACACCCACTCTCACAACACTCACTCTCAAACACTCACTCTCACAACACTCACTCTCAAACAAATCACTCCTCTCCCCAAAACTCACTCTCACAACACTCACTCTCACAAAAATTCACTCTCACAACACCCACTCTCCACAACCACTCACTCTCACAACACTCTCAAAACACCACTCCCCACAACACTCACTCTCACAACACTCACTCTCACAACACTCACTCTCAACAACCCCACTCTCACAATACCCACTCTCACAACACTAACTCTCACAACACTCACTCTCCACAACACTCACCTCACAACACTCACTCTCACAACACTTACTCTCACAACACTCACTCTCAAAACATCCACTTTTCACAACACTCACTCTCATCAACACTCACTCTCAAAACACTCAACTCTCACAACACTCACTCTCACAACACTCACTCTCACAACACTCACTCTCAAAACACTCACTCTCACAACACTCACTCTCACAACACTCACTCTCACAACACTCACTTCACAACACTCACTCTCAAAATCACTCAACATTCATCTCACAACACCCACTCTCACAATTCTCACTCCTCACAACACTCACTCTCACAACACTCACTCTCACAACACTCACTGTCACAACATTCACTCTCACAACACCCACTCTCACCCAACACTCACTCTCACAACACTCACTCTCACAACCTCACTCCCCTCAACACCCACTCTCACAACACTCCCCTCTCACAACACTCACTCTCACAACACTCACTCTCACAACACTCACTCTCACAACACTCACTCTCACAACACTCTCACAACACTCACTCTCACAACACTCACTCTCACAACACCCACTCTCACAACACTCACTCTCACAACACTCACTCTCACAACACTCACTCTCACAACACTCACTCTCACAACACTCACTCTCACAACACTCTCACAACACTCTCACAAGCACTCACTCTCACAACACTCTCACAACACTCACTCTCACAACACTCACTCTCACAACACTCTCACAACACTCCTTCCAACACACTCACTTTTCACAACAACTTCCACTACATTCATCTCACAACACCCACTCTCACAACACTCACTCTCAAACACTCACTCTTACAACACTACTCTCACAACACCCACTCTCACAAACATCACTCTCACAACACCCAAATCTCACAACACTCACTCACAACACTCACTCTCACAACACTCACTCCAAAAACACCCACTCTCACAACAACCCTCTCACAACACTCCACTCTCACAACACTCACTCTCACAACACTCCCCACAACAACTCCACAACACTACTCTCACACACCCACTCTCACAAACTCACTCTCACAACACTCACTCTCACAACACTCCCCCACAACACTCTCACAACACTCACTCCAACAACACTCTCTCACAAACACTCTCACAACACTCATCTCAAAAACACTCACTCTCACAACACTCTCACAACACTCACTCTCAAACACTCACTCTCACACACCCACTCTCACAACACTCACCTTTTACAACACTTTACTCTCACAAACCACCTCACTTCTACAAAACCCCTCTCACAACACCCCCACCCCTCACAACACTCCTTTACAACAACCCCCCACTCTCCAAACACTCATCTCACAACACTCACTCTCACAACACTCCCACAACACCCACTCTCAAACACTCACTCTCACAAAACTCTACAACACTCACTTTCACAACACTCACACTCACAACCCCTCTCAAACATTCACCTCTCAACACTTCACTCTCAAAAACACCCACTCCTCACAAACCTCACTCTCACAACACTTCTCACAACACTTCCTCTCACAACACTCTTTCCCCAACACTCACTCTCACAACACTCCTCTCACAACACCCACTCTCAAAAACACTCATCTCACAACACTCTCACAACACTCTAACAACACTCATCACTCACAACACTCTCACAACATTCACTCTCACAACACTCACTTTTCACAACACTCACTCTCACACACCCCTCTCACAAACTCACTCTCACAACCTCACTCTCACACACTCTCACAACACTCTCCTCACAAAACTCTCACAAAAACCCCACTCTCACAACACTCACTCTCACAACACTCTCCACAACACTCTCTCTCAAAAACACTCACTCTCACAACACTCTCACCCAACACTCACTCTCACAACACTCACCTCAAACACTCACTCTCACAACACTCACTCTCACAACACTCACTCTCACAACCCCACTCACAACACCACCCTCACAACACTCACTTCCCCACAACACTCTCACAACACTCACTCTCAAACAACCCTCACACACTACTCCACAACCCCTCTCTCACAACACTCTCACAACACTCACTCTCACAACACTCACTCTCACAACACCCACTCTCACAACACTCACTCTCACAACACTCACTCTCCACAACACTCACTCCCCACAACACTCTCACAAAAACTCACTCTCACAACACTCACATCTCACAACACCCACCCTCACAACACTCACTCTCAAACACCACTCTCGCAACATCTCACAACACTCCCCTCACAACACTCACCACCACTTCACAACACCCACTCTCGAAAACTCACTCCACAACACCCACTCTCACAACACTCACTCTCACAACACTCACCTCACACTCTCTCACAACATATTAAACACCCTCCACAACACTATTACTCGACACCCATTAAAATCCTTCACAAAAAAACCTCTTCACAAAAATTTCCCCTTCCAGAACAATTGTAAAACCATCTCAACTCATTTCACATAAAAAAACTATCCCATACGTGGATATAGTATAACGGGAAACGAAAGGGAAGGAGGGAAGGGGGATTCCCTGAATGGTCCGAAAGGCATTCCACAACTTTGGGGGAAAATTGCTTCAAAATATGGATTGTGAAAGGCCCCTGTGCGAAACGTTTTAGAAAGTACCCAAGGTTTCCAATAGGGCATTACATCAGACAAAAAGGAATAACCCTGTCACTTTAGGTGAGCCCTCCAAATAATACATTGTTTGAGAAAAACTTTCAACGTTATGGTTCTTCTCTATAAATAAGAAAAGTTTATTCACTGTGGTTACTTAAGACACCCTATGATGAAACTTGGGACTGTGAGGAAAATCTTAGATGGGCAGAACCTTTGGGTTATGTGAGATCATCCTCTTTCTATGAAATTTTAAAAGAAATCCAGTATTTTCAAGATGTGGGTTACTTTTGGGAACACTCCTTAGTATGTCAAGACTGTGGTTTACTGTAAGGAAAAACTCCCCTAGTATGTCAAACTTGTGGGGACGTAAGGAACACTCTCTAATATGTCAAGACTTTGGTGTACTGTAGAGAAAACTCCTCTTTTCAAGACTTTGGTTAAGTGGGGCCTTCCCTCCTCTAAAATTAAGGGGTTTAACTTTTGGGGTTTCTGTAGAGGAACCTCCTCAGTATTTAAGACTTTGGGTTACTGTAGAGGAACCTCCCTATATGTCAAGACTTTGGGGGTTTCTGTAAAAACATCCTCTAATAGTCAAAACTTTTTACTGGAGAGGAAAACTCCTCTAGTATGTCAAGGCTTGTGGGTTACTGTAGAGGAACACTCCTCTAATATGTCAAGACTTGTGGGTTACTGTAGAGGAACACTCCTCTAGTATGTCAAGACTTGTGGGTTACTGTAGAGGAACACTCCTCTAGTATGTCAAGACTTGTGGGTTACTGTAGAGGAACACTCCTCTAGTATGTCAAGACTTGTGGGTTACTGTAGAGGAACACTCCTCTAGTATGTCAAGACTTGTGTGTTACTGTAGAGGAACACTCCTCTAGTATGTCAAGACTTGTGGGTTACTGTAGAGGAACACTCCTCTAATATGTCAAGACTTGTGGGTTACTGTAGAGGAACACTCCTCTAGTATGTCAAGACTTGTGGGTTACTGTAGAGGAACACTCCTCTAGTATGTCAAGACTTGTGGGTTACTGTAGAGGAACACTCCTCTAGTATGACAAGACCTGTTGGTAACTGTAGAGGAACACTCCTCTAGTATGACAAGACCTGTTGGTAACTATAGAGGAACACTCCTCTGGTATGACAAGACCTGTTGGTAACTGTAAAGGAACACTCCTCTAGTATGACAAGACCTGTTGGTAACTGTAGAGGAACACTCCTCTAGTATGACAAGACCTGTTGGTAACTGTAGAGGAACACTCCTCTGGTATGACAAGACCTGTTGGTAACTGTAGAGGAACACTCCTCTAGTATGACAAGACCTGTTGGTAACTGTAGAGGAACACTCCTCTAGTATGACAAGACCTGTTGGTAACTGTAGAGGAGCACTCCTCCAGTATTACAAGATTTGTGGGGAACTGTAGAGGAACACTCCTCTTGCATGACAAAATTTGTGGGGAACTGTAGAGGAACACTCCTCTAGTATGACAAGACCTGTTGGTAACTGTAGAGGAACACTCCTCTGGTATGACAAGACCTGTTGGTAACTGTAGAGGAACACTCCTCTGGTATGACAAGACCTGTCGGTAACTGTAGAGGAACACTCTTCTAGTATGACAAGACCTGTTGGTAACTGTAGAGGAACACTCCTCTAGTATGACAAGACCTGTCGGTAACTGTAGAGGAACACTCTTCTAGTATGACAAGACCTGTCGGTAACTGTAGAGGAACACTCCTCTAGTATGACAAGACCTGTCGGTAACTGTAGAGGAACACTCTTCTAGTATGACAAGACCTGTTGGTAACTGTAGAGGAACACTCCTCTAGTATGACAAGTCCTGTCGGTAACTGTAGAGGAACACTCCTCTAGTATGACAAGACTTGTGGGTTACTGTAGAGGAACACTCCTCTAGTATAACAAGACCTGTTGGTAACTGTAGAGGAACACTCCTCTAGTATGACAAGACCTGTAGGCAACAGTAGAGGAACACTCCTCTAGTATGTCAAGGCTTGTAGGTTACTGTAGAGGTGCACTCCACTAGTATGTCAAGACTTGTGGTTAACTGTAGAGGAACACTCCTCTAGTATATCAAGACTTGTGGGTTACTGTAGAGGAACACTCCTCTAGTATGTCAAGACGTGTGGGTTACTGTAGAGGAACACTCATATAGTATGCAAAGACTTGTGGGTTACTGTAGAGGAACACTCCTCTAGTATGTCAAGACTTCTGGATTACTCTAGAGGAACACTCCTCTAGTATATCAAGACTTGTGGGTTACTGTAGAGGGGCACTGCTCTAGTATGCAAAGACTTGTGTGTTACTGTAGAGGAACACTCCTCTAGTATGCCAAGGCTTGTGGGTTACTGTAGAGGAACAATCCTGTAGTATGTCAAGACTTGTGGGTTACTGTAGAGGAACACTCCTCTAGTATGCAAAGACTTGTGGGTTACTGTAGAGGAACACTCCTCTAGTATGTCAAGACTTGTGGGTTACTGTAGAGGAACACTCCTCTAGTATGTCAAGACTTGTGGGTTACTGTAGAGGAACACTCCTCTAGTATGTCAAGACTTGTGGGTTACTGTAGAGGAACACTCCTCTAGTATGTCAAGACTTGTGGGTTACTGTAGAGGAACACTCTTCTAGTATGACAAGACCTGTTGGTAACTGTAGAGGAACACTCCTCTAGTATGACAAGTCCTGTCGGTAACTGTAGAGGAACACTCCTCTAGTATGACAAGACTTGTGGGTTACTGTAGAGGAACACTCCTCTAGTATAACAAGACCTGTTGGTAACTGTAGAGGAACACTCCTCTAGTATGACAAGACCTGTAGGCAACAGTAGAGGAACACTCCTCTAGTATGTCAAGGCTTGTAGGTTACTGTAGAGGTGCACTCCACTAGTATGTCAAGACTTGTGGTTAACTGTAGAGGAACACTCCTCTAGTATATCAAGACTTGTGGGTTACTGTAGAGGAACACTCCTCTAGTATGTCAAGACGTGTGGGTTACTGTAGAGGAACACTCATCTAGTATGCAAAGACTTGTGGGTTACTGTAGAGGAACACTCCTCTAGTATGTCAAGACTTCTGGATTACTCTAGAGGAACACTCCTCTAGTATATCAAGACTTGTGGGTTACTGTAGAGGGGCACTGCTCTAGTATGCAAAGACTTGTGTGTTACTGTAGAGGAACACTCCTCTAGTATGCCAAGGCTTGTGGGTTACTGTAGAGGAACAATCCTGTAGTATGTCAAGACTTGTGGGTTACTGTAGAGGAACACTCCTCTAGTATGCAAAGACTTGTGGGTTACTGTAGAGGAACACTCCTCTAGTATGTCAAGACTTGTGGGTTACTGTAGAGGAACACTCCTCTAGTATGTCAAGACTTGTGGGTTACTGTAGAGAACACTCCTCTAGTATGTCAAGACTTGTGGGTTACTGTAGAGGAATACTCCTCTAGTATGTCAAGACTTGTGGGTTACTGTAGAGGAACACTCCTCTAGTATGTCAAGACTTGTGGGTTACTGTAGAGGAACACTCCTCTAGTATGTCAAGACTTGTGGGTTACTGTAGAGGAACACTCCTCTAGTATGTCAAGACTTGCGGGTTACTGTAGAGGAACACTCCTCTAGTATGTCAAGACTTGCGGGTTACTGTAGAGGAACACTCCTCTTGTATGTCAAGTCTTATAAATGACGGGACTCCACCCCCCCAAAAAAATAATATATATATATATATATATATATAATATATATATATATATATATATATTTATATAATATATTATATATATATATATATATATATATAATTTCCGGATTGTAAAATGTTTAGCTTCGTTTTCCTGGATTTATCGAGGAAAATTATGAATTTTATGGATTTTCATAGAAAAATATTCAGCAATGAATGTTTTAATTGTCCTGTAGCTGGATCACTAGTGCACTCAGCTCTCACACTCAGGTCCAGGGTTCGAATCTCCTTCGGTACGGCTGGAAAACTTTAGTTACGTGTTTCCATAAGACACCTGTTGTCCCTGTCTTTTTTCACTCATCAGTTTAAAATGGGTATCTGGGTGATAGCTGACTAGTGTGCGTCGCATCCTGGGACAAAACTGACCTAATTTGCGGTAAATGCTCAGCATAACAATGTCATAACAATGGACTTTCTATATAGTAATATGTCACTGATGTCATAACAAGGGACTTTCTGTATGTCACTGATGTCAGCTATGAACTGTATACCTTGTATTTGTAGAACATAAATATATTACTGTCATAAAATAATTTTAGCATTGTTGTATTAGGTCGTAGTGCCAACAAACTTCTGGCAGTGCCAATACGTGAGGCATTTCTGCCACATTCACTTTCAAGTATATGTATATTTTATGCATTTGTGGGTTGGCCGATCTTACTGAAACTCCTATATGATCATACATGTAAGATTATTAAATAAAAGAAAAAAAAAAAGAGTGGATTGAACGCAAGAAAACAACAACAAAAATTCCTGATATGGCAGCCCTGAATGTCACCATGAACCCGCTAAACATCACCACTGCCCGCTGTAATAGCTACACCACAGCCAGTTGCAATACATTAAGGTGAGGGGCAGTGGGAGCGTCCACCAGCCTCTAGCACTACTCACACGCCAGTGGAAGCGTCGACCAGGATCTAACACCACTCACACACACGCCATCTATGCTATACCTGGGAATTTCTGACATAAGATGTGTATTTATAATTTCTGTTTTTTTTCAGAGCAGGAAGAGACAACCCTCTCCCAGTCCTCTTCCCGGTAGTGAGGAGTCAAACATTACTCACACAGTGTTAGTGAGGAGTTAAACACTACATAGAGTGTTAAGGAGAGAATCACTCACTGTTAATAACCAAGGATTTATCTGCCGCTCAGGTTTAATTCAGAGGTGAGGATGAGTGAGGTCCGGGAGCTGGAGTATGTGGTGCTGACATTGGAAGACCATGACGACGTTGCTCACTTTCTTTTCAACCATTTTTATCCTCGAAATGATCTGGTAAGTTCACTTAATATTCAGATCATCATATAATTGCGTCTATTTCATCAATAATATTCTTTCTGTGGTAAACAGCTATCGATGAGTAACACTTAATGTTTTCTTCCATGGCTTGTACTGGAAGTCGTTATGATGGAAGCAAACAATTTAAGGCTTGTCCTGGTAGTCGTTATGGTGGAAGCAAACAATTTAAGGCTTGTCCTGGAAGTCGTTATGGTGGAAGCAAACAATTTAAGGCTTGTCCTGGAAGTCGTTATGGTGGAAGCAAACAATTTAAGGCTTGTACTGGAAGTCGTTATGATGGAAGCAAACAATTTAAGGCTTGTCCTGGTAGTCGTTATGATGGAAGCAAATAGTTTAAGGCTTGTTCTGGATGTCGTTATGATGGAAGCAAACAATTTAAGGCTTGTCCTGGTAGTCGTTATGATGGAAGCAAATAGTTTAAGGCTTGTTCTGGAAGTCGTTATGATGGAAGCAAACAATTTAAGGCTTGTCCTGGTAGTCGTTATGATGGAAGCAAACAATTTAAGGCTTGTTCTGGAAGTCGTTATGATGGAAGCAAACAATTTAAGGCTTGTACTGGAAGTCGTTATGATGGAAGCAAACAAGACAAGACCTGTTGGTAACTGTAGAGGAACACTCCTCTAGTATGACAATACCTGTTGGTAACTGTAGAGGAACACTCCTCTGGTATGACAAGACCTGTTGGTAGCTGTAGAGGAACACTCCTCTAGTATGACATGTGGAGAAATTTTCTCCAGGAGGGGGGTATCAGCTCCCTTCAGCCCTTTCAGCCCCTTCAGTCCCTTTCAGCCCTGAGTGGCCAAGCCCTCAGAAGAGGCGAGCGTCTTGTTTACTGCTAGAGTGAGTAATTGATCACAGATGCTATGCCACGTAGTCAAGTGACCTCTGCTCCTTGCAGTGGTGTTGCAAAGTGTATTTTTATAAGAGACAGTACATCTCTTACTTAGCAGGACAATTAAGGAAAATCCTGCTCCCACTTTATTACCATAGTAAAAATAGTGTACATTGTTGTCTATGCTTAAGACAGCAAGAAACAAACATTCTGCTCTGCTTCATCGAGGAGGTGACAAGGATGCAAGGTACTAGGTCAGCGTTTTTTTTTTTTGTGCTAGGGCAGTGACGGCTTGGGGCGGTGTGGCGAGGCCAGACTATCGTTGACTCTAGGGAGAGTGACACTGACGCCAGGATACTGATCTGTGCGTTAGTGTGAACAAGTGTCTCAAACACAATAAACACTTAAGAGAAGTGTGATCAGCTTCTCTTGTGATACATTGTGAACAATAAAGACAAATCTTGTGGAACATAGTGTACCAGTGTGCGTTTCCTAGACAATGGAAGACGTGGACATCCACCTTACTGCCGATTATAGGTTGATTACAAACTCCTTGTGACTCAAGAATTGCGCAATGTTGTGATGGTTTCGACAGCTTCTAGACCTCGTCTGCAGGGGCGGCTGTGTAGACGATTTGCTGTCATTTATCAGCTAAGTGTTCATTATATATAGTTATAATTACACATAGCTGGTAAGGCCAAAATTCTCAACATGACAAGACCTGTTGGTAACTGTAGAGGAACACTCCTCTAGTATGACAAGACCTGTTGGTAACTGTAGAGGAGCACTCCTCCAGTATGACAAGATTTGTGGGGAATTGTAGAGGAACACTCCTCTTGTATGACAAGATTTGTGGGGAACTGTAGAGGAACACTCCTCTAGTATGACAAGACCTGTTGGTAACTGTAGAGGAACACTCCTCTAGTATGACAAGACCTGTTGGTAACTGTAGAGGAACACTCCTTTGGTATGACAAGACCTGTTGGTAACTGTAGAGGAACACGCCTCTAGTATGACAAGACCTGTTGGTAACTGTAGAGGAACACTCCTCTAGTATGACAAGACCTGTTGGTAACTGTAGAGGAGCACTCCTCTAGTATGACAAGATTTGTGGGGAACTCTAGAGGAACACTCCTCTAGTATGACAAGACCTGTCGGTAACTGTAGAGGAACACTCTTCTAGTATGACAAAACCTGTTGGTAACTGTAGAGGAACACTCCTCTAGTATGACAAGACCTATCGGTAACTGTAGAGGAACACTCCTCTAGTATGACAAGACTTGTGGGTTACTGCAGAGGAACACTCCTCTAGTATGCAAAGACTTGTGGGTTACTGTAGAGGAACACTCCTCTAGTATGTCAAGACTTGTGGGTTACTGTAGAGGAACACTCCTCTAGTATGTCAAGACTTGTGGGTTACTGTAGAGGAACACTCCTCTAGTATGTCAAGACTTGTGGGTTACTGTAGAGGAACACTCCTCAAGTATGTCAAGACTTGTGGGTTACTGTAGAGGAACACTCCTCTTGTATGTCAAGTCTTATAAATGACGGGACTCCACCCCCCCCAAAATATATATATATATATATATAATATATATATATATATATATATATATATATATTATATTATATATATATATATATATATAAGTAGTGAAAAATGCGACTGGGGCATCCCTTCCGGAAAAGGCATGCGGCTTGGGCATCCCTTCCGGTTTAGGCCTTCCACTGAGGCATCCCTTCCGGTTTAGGCCTTCCACTGAGGCATCCCTTCCAGTCTAGGACCTTCTTCTGAGGCATCCCCTTTTCACACCTAGGTGTTACTTCCGGTTTGACCTTGACCTCGCCCTCGAGACCTCACCCTTGACCCCCCAACCAATACCCCCTCCCACGACCCCCCCTTCGCGACCCCTCCTTCGCGACCCCACCGTCGTGCCGCGCGCCCGCCCCGCGCGCCCGCCCGCGCGCCCGCCCGCGCGCCCGCCCCGCCCCGCGCGCCCGCCCGCGCCCTTCGCGACCCTCGCCCACGCCTTCTGCTGCGCCTTCTGCAGCGTCGTCCGGATCGCCCCCGCGCCCCGTTTTTTTTTTCTTATGATCTCCTTGGATCAAGGTTTTTGGATTCTCCCCTATGGGGTTTAGATTTTTTTCGAATTTTTTTTGAATTTCATTTTCTTGTGCTCGCCATCTCCTCGGATAAAATTTTTGAGGTTCCCCCTCCCACTTTCACCCCCCATCCCCCAAAAATTTCTCAATATCAAAGTCTCCACTTCCTCGGATCCCCCTCCCACTTTCACCCCCCAACCCCAAAAATTTCTCGATAATACAAGTTTTTGGATTCCCCCCTATGGGGTTTTCGAAATTCTCCATCTCCTTGGATCAAGGTTTTTTTGGATTTTCCCTCCTTCCACACCCAACCCCCATTTCCCCCAAAATTTCTCGATAATAAAAAGGATTCTACTTCCTCGGATCCCCCTCCCACTTTCACCCCCCAACCCCAAAAATTTCTCGATAATACAAGTTTTTGGATCCCCCCTATGGGGTTTTCGAAATTCTCCAATTCCTCGGATCAAAGTTTTTGGATTCCCCCCTATGGGGTTTTCAAAATTCTCCATCTCCTTGGATCAAGGGTTTTGAATTTCTCCAATTCCTTGGATCAAATTTTTGGGTACCCCTCCTTTCACCCCAAATTTTCTCGATAATACCATGACTCCATCTCCTCGGATCAAGTTTTTTGGATTCCCCCCTATGGGGTTTTCAAAATTCTCCATCTCCTTGGATCAAGGTTTTTTGGATTCCCCCCTATGGGGTTTTCGAAATTCCCCCTCCGACTTTCACACCCCCCAACCCCCAAAATTTCTCAATATTACCAAGTTTTTGGATTCCCCCCTCTGGGGGTAAGCATGCTTACTACAGGTCTAAACAAGTCAAATGAACTAAGAAGGGTGTTTACTC
Organism: Cherax quadricarinatus; assembly: GCF_026875155.1. Classification (NCBI taxonomy): domain Eukaryota; kingdom Metazoa; phylum Arthropoda; class Malacostraca; order Decapoda; family Parastacidae; genus Cherax; species Cherax quadricarinatus. The sequence continues at coordinate 25,205,526 of NC_069465.1, read as the reverse complement.
GGCGGTCAGTATTCCTCTCATTAAGTTAAATGAACTAAAAAAGGACCACACATACAAGCTGAATCTTGTCGACCCTTTTAGTTCATTAAAGTTAATAAGGGGACACTCACCTTCTGACAGTGACGTCATGCGATGACCGCGCACACAAGCTGAAACTTGTCAACTTCCCCCTATGACAGTGACGTCACACATACAGGCTGAATCTTGTCGACCCTTTTAGTTCATTAAAGTTAATAAGGGGACACTCACCTTCTGACAGTGACGTCACGCGATGACCGCGCACACAAGCTGAAACTTGTCGACTTCCCCTATGACAGTGACGTCACACATACAGGCTGAATCTTGTCGATCCTTTTAGTTCATTAAATTTAATAAGGGGATATAGTACCTACATAATAGGGAAAACATTTTCACTCTTAACCCAAATTTTTCATCATCAGAAAGTCGCATTTTTTCGTTAGTACCCACAATTTCTTTACAAAATACAACACAACATTATCACAAAAAACTAACTCAAATTTTTCTCGTTTTTACCCTTTTAGTTCATTAAAGTTATTAAGGGGACACAATACATCAGAAAAAAAGTCACAAAAACTAACTCAAACACTTTTACTTTGAACATCACCAAAACACTATCATAAATCATTTGAATACTCACATAAACACCTTTGAACACCTTCAAAACACTCTTGAACACCTTCAAAAACACCTTTGAACATTTTCAATCAACACTGAAACACTTCCAAAAAACACAATTTGAGTACTCCCAATTACACCACTGAATACTACTAAAACAGCGCTGAATTCAATCAAAACACCCTTCAACACCTTCAAACACCATTGAACACCTTCAAAACACTCTCATAAACACCTTCAAAAACACCTTTGAACATTTCCAAAACACTATTTGAGTACTCCCAATTACACCACTGAATACTACTAAAACACCGCTGAATTCAATCAAAACACCCTTCAACACCTTCAAAACACCCTTGATCACCTTCAAAAAACAACATTTGAACACACTCAAAACACCTTTGAACACCTTTGAACATTTCCAAAACACTATTTGAGTACTCCCAAATAAGATTTGACATCTCTAATTTATCTGCACTTCACATTTCATTAAATTACAACTCATCCCTCAGTCTCCAGACTAGGCATTTTCTCGTTTTTACCCTTTTAATTCATTAAAGTTATTAAGGGGACACAATACATCAGAAAAAAAGTCACAAAAACTAACTCAAACACTTTACTTTGAACATCCCCAAAACACTCTCATAAATCATTTGAATACTCACATAAACACCCTTGAACACCTTCAAAACACCTTTGAATATCGTTTTTAAACTAATTTCATCACAACCCACTTATATCATCTTTTTCGGTAACTCTAATTCGACTACACTACCCTCATCAATTACCAACAAATTTTACTCGTTTTAACTAATGTCATCACTATAACCAAGATTTCACACACAAAAAAAAACTCTATGACACCTAACACACACGCACACACACAATTTTTTCTCGTTTTAACCCTTTTAGTTCATTAAAGTTAATAAGGGGACACAGTACATCAGAAAGTCACAACAACAACACCCCACAACCCACAATTTTTTCTCGTTTTAACCCTTTTAGTTCATTAAAGTTAATAAGGGGACACAGTACATCAGAAAAAGACACAACACCCACAACCCACTTCACCCACAATTTTTTCTCGTTTCAACCCTTTTAGTTCATTAAAGTTAATAAGGGGACACAGTACATCAGAAAAGTCACAACACCCACATCCCACAATTCTTTTTTTTGGTTTTTAACCCTTTTAGTTCATTAAAGTTAATAAGGGGACACAGTACATCAGAAAAAGTCACAAAAACAACCCACTTATATCATCTTTTTCGGTATCTCTAATTCGACTACATTACCCACAACCCTCATCAATTACCAATTTATTCACATTTTTTCCCCCTTCTTTTTACTGAATCTTAAAAGTAATACACATTCCTCCCTACAGTACTAAAATTCTAATAAAATCCTCTCCATACCCATGTCCTTGTATCCACATAAATTGATATTATACTCGCATCAACTATCCAACTATTGCAGCATGTTTCAACACCCTCCATTCTTTTCCAATATATCATAACTTTTTCAATTCTATAATTTCTTTTTAAAATATTCACACATTACCTTTTATTTTCAGTAAAATCTCCCCATATTTCTAATACAACCCTCCCCATACACCTCGCCATCTCACCCACATTTCCTCACACCTCTTCTGAACAAACACAAAAATCACATTTCACATCCACAAATGCATCTCAAATCCACTAAAATCACTATAATCAAGATATTCACAAAACTCTATGACCGCCTAACACACACACACACACACACACACACACACACACACACACACACACACACACCTAAGCTATCCTAACCTAACCTAACCTTACCTAACCTAACCTAACCTAACCTAACCTAACCTAACCTAACCTATCCTAACCTAACCTTACCTAACCTATCCTAACCTAACCTAACCTAACATAAAATATATTGGAACACTTCCAAAATACATTAGACTACTCCATTTTTGGATATTTCCAAATTAGTTTTGAAAACTTTATCGTAAAATCGAACATTATTTTCTTGTTGGTAAACACACTCAATGGTAGAAATATTTACTCGATTTCTGAATAGAAACACTTTCCTCGCTCTGAGAGACTCACTGTGGGTCACCCCTTCCCCCAACACCACTGTGTAATGCGGTTCACACCCAAGGTAGAAAATCACACGGTCATCTCCTTACCCTACACCTGTGCCAACTCAGGACAGACAGGCGCCATGAAATGCGGGTAACATCCAAGGTAGAAAATCATCTCTTTCCAGACCAACTGTGTCCTCTTGTTCTAAATTTGGTGAGTCATTGCTTTTTAGTTCATTTTAAAATAATAAGGGAAAGATTGAGATATAACATTTGTATTCTACCTCAATACATTTTTTTTTTTCATGGTAAGGTTTGATTTAAAACTTCATCATGTCTTAAAAATTTTTATTAAACATTTCTCTTTTTAATGAATGAAACATATTAATCTTGGTGTAACAACACGCTCTAAACATCATAAATCCTCCTCTCTAAGTCTTGTTCTTCCAAGTCCCGTCACATCGGTACCTGTAAATTTTAATATAATTCATTAGCATATAATGGGGAGAAATTTGCACCATCACCTGTAAAAGATATAACCAACTAAAAGTTACATATTTTTTCACTATCCCAAACATATTCTTCTCGTTAACTTAAATATCTCCCCATTCATGACTTAAAAAGCATAATCGTACTGCGTCCCCTTATTAACTTTAATGATGTAAGTATTATGGTAGACATGATTCTTGGTTGAAGAATTGAGACACTTATGCAACACATGGGAATCTTTATTGAAGAAACGTTTCGCCACACAGTGGCTTCATCAGTCCAATACAAAGTAGAAATGGGTAAGGAGAGTAGAAGTATGAGGTAATCAGTCCCTCAACCTGGATACGATGTGTTCAGTCCATCACTCTTGTAGTAAGTGCAGCATAGGGCCAGAGAGGTGGCTTATATACTGCGGTGAGATGAGTTGAAGCAGGAGGAGGCGGGATCTTAGTGGGACCTGCCACTAATGTAAGTAGGTCATCGTCCAAAGGTTTGGGCAAGCGTTGAAATCTTTGTACCAAGATTCCATGATGTTGCAGTGTCTGACAGATGTGATGAATGGTTTTGAAAACCGACAAGTTGAAGAATTGAGACACTTATGCAACACATGGGAATCTTTATTGAAGAAACGTTTCGCCACACAGTGGCTTCATCAGTCCAATACAAAGTAGAAATGGGTAAGGAGAGTAGAAGTATGAGGTAATCAGTCCCTCAACCTGGATACGATGTGTTCAGTCCATCACTCTTGTAGTAAGTGCAGCATAGGGCCAGAGAGGTGGCTTATATACTGCGGTGAGATGAGTTGAAGGGACTGATCATACTTCTACTCTCCTTACCCATTTCTACTTTGTATTGGACTGATGAAGCCACTGTGTGGCGAAACGTTTCTTCAATAAAGATTCCCATGTGTTGCATAAGTGTCTCAATTCTTCAACTTGTCGGTTTTCAAAACCATTCATCACATCTGTCAGACACTGCAACATCATGGAATCTTGGTACAAAGACTTCAACGCTTGCCCAAACCTTTGGACGATGACCTACTTACATTAGTGGCAGGTCCCACTAAGATCCCGCCTCCTCCTGCTTCAACTCATCTCACCGCAGTATATAAGCCACCTCTCTGGCCCTATGCTGCACTTACTACAAGAGTGATGGACTGAACACATCGAATCCAGGTTGAGGACTGATTACCTCATACTTCTACTCTCCTTACCCATTTCTACTTTGTATTGGACTGATGAAGCCACTGTGTGGCGAAACGTTTCTTCAATAAAGATTCCCATGTGTTGCATAAGTGTCTCAATTCTTCAACTTGTCGGTTTTTCAAAACCATTCATCACATCTGTCAGACACTGCAACATCATGGAATCTTGGTACAAAGACTTCAACGCTTGCCCAAGCCTTTGGACGATGACCTACTTACATTAGTGGCAGGTCCCACTAAGATCCCGCCTCCTCCTGCTTCAACTCATCTCACCGCAGTATATAAGCCACCTCTCTGGCCCTATGCTGCACTTACTACAAGAGTGATGGACTGAACACATCGTATCCAGGTTGAGGGACTGATTACCTCATACTTCTACTCTCCTTACCCATTTCTACTTTGTATTGGACTGATGAAGCCACTGTGTGGCGAAACGTTTCTTCAATAAAGATTCCCATGTGTTGCATAAGTGTCTCAATTCTTCAACTTGTCGGTTTTCAAAACCATTCATCACATGATTCTTGGTGTTCAGGTAGAGAGAGAAGGTCGAAAAGGTAAGTGATACATTTTCATGAAGAGATAAATATGAGTTATATATATTAATTCAAATATATCTCTCTTCAAGTTATAATTACTTCCTCATAATAATTTAAATGAATTAAACCACTGATACAAGGTAAATAATTTTGCTTACCTCATGAGGGATACCAAGCACTTCCTTCAATTCTAGAAGACAATAACTTAAGAAGAAGAACATAAGAACATAAGAACGAAGGAACACTGCAGAAGGCCTACTGGCCCATGCGAGGCAGGTCCAAGTCTCCTACCGGCTTAAGCCAATGCACCCAACCTAGACAGGTCAGGTCACACTGACTTAAGGGAGGAACACGGCAACCGACCTGTCAGCACAAGCTATCAGGTCTAACTCACACCCACCCACATCTACTCATGTATTTATCCAACCTATTTTTAAAGCTACACAACGTTCTGGCCTCTATAACGGTACTTGGGAGTTTGTTCCACTCATCCACAACTCTATTACCAAACCAGTACTTTCCTATATCCTTCCTGAATCTGAATTTTTCCAACTTAAAACCATTGCTGCGAGTCCTGTCTAGCTAGATATTTCAGCACACTATTTACATCCCCTTTATTTATTCCTGTCTTCCACTTATACACCTCAATTTCATATCCCCCCAAATTCAACGTTTTTCTGGGAGAGTGCATTTTCGGGGCCCCCATCAAACCTCATGGGGAAAGGTTTTCTGATACATGGAACATTTTGTCATCCTCCTTGTACTTTTTTTCCCGAGAATTTATTTCCATTCTGTAATACGGTGCCCAAAACGGGGGGCAGCATAATCTAAAAGGGCCTAACCAAGGAGGGTATAGAGTTAAGAACAACCTGAGGACCCTTTTAAATTTAAAGCTTCTTGATATAAAAGCCAAGGATTCTATTAGTTTTAATTGCGAAAAATTATGAAACTGTTTTTTTTTTGGTTTTCAGATTACTGCAAACCAAAACCCCTAAATCTTTTTCGCAATCCGTAATATTAAGATCACTTTATTTATTTATAGGGGCCCATGGTTTATTGCCCCTGCCCAAAACATTTAAAATTTTGCATTTGTCTATTTTTAAAATTTTGCACCCGCCACTTCCCCCCACCATTTGGAATCATCTATTAAAAATTCCCTTTGGGTGGCTAATGCCCTTTCGCCCAAGAATAAATTTCGCCGGCCTATTTTGGTGTCTTGGGGAAAACCTTGCCGATTCCCTCTTTTTGCCCTAAACTAGGTCTTTTTTTTTTGTAGATTGTAAAACAGAAAGGGGCCCCAATACTGACCCCTGTGGAAAAACCGCCCCGTGACGCTACCCCCACCCCCCTGATTCCCCCAAATTTATGCAAACCTGCTGCCTATTTGTCAACCATGCCTCTACCGGGAAAAAATTTTCTCCCCCTATTCCATGGCTTTAATTTTCCTCAATATCTCTGATTGGGCCCCCGTCAAAAGCCCAAATGAAGTCCATATACACAATATCTATTCATTACCAAGAACAACCCCCTCAAAAAACCCCTTTGTGAAAAAATTAATAAATTCGTAAGGGAGGAAAAGCCCCCTTTTTAAAACCATGCTGAGAAATTTGTTTTTTTTAATTTTTTTCTTTTCAAAAGGGGGCACGAACCCGGGCCCCGGAAATTTTGATTTCCCTAAATTTTCCCCCCTATGGAAAGGGTTTTTCCCTTTTTGGCTATAGTTCCCAAGCTAAGGACCTGTCACCTGTTTTGAAAATAGGTATCACATTTTTCCATTTTTTCCCCTTACTGGGACCATGCCAGTTTTTAGTGATATGTTGAAAAGGGTTAGCCAAAGGGGTGCTAAAACCCTCTTTACATTCCCCTTTTGAACCCTTTCATACAGTTCATCAGGGGGTGGGGATTTTTTTAGGTTTTAATTTTCTATTTGGCCCCAAGGACCAAGTCCCTTGTGACCCTTTAAAATTTCCCCGTTTTTTTAAACGGCCTGTTCAAAATAATTTTTCATTCTGGAATAACCTGTATCCTCCTGTGTAAAAACTGAAAAGGGAAATATGTGTTAAAAATTTTAAAACATTTTCCTTATCACTGGCATGACTGAACCCCGGAAATTTTGAGTGGGCCAAAAAACCCTTTTTTCCCCCCCCCCCCCCCGATTTTTACTTCTGTTTTACCTGAAAAAATCCCTTTTTTTTTTAGTCTTCGATTTTCTTGCAAAATTTAACCTCAATTTTAAACTCCTTTTTTTCTTTTCCCAATTCCCTTTTTTATTTCTCCCTTTTAACTGAATAATCGATTTTTTAATTGGGCCCCCTCTCCCCTTTTTATTTGCCTAAAAATCCCCCCCCCTTTTTACCAATCAGATATTTTTTAAACTATTGTTCATCCATTTTGGAAACATTTTTTTTGATCTGATTTTCCCCATTTTGGGAAAATAATTTGAAATGAGCAGCTAGAACTATGCCCGGGAAAACATCAAAATCGGGAACCCCCCCAAACCCACCTGACCCTTAATCAGGGCATTCCCCTTCAGCCCACCTAAGTAATTTTTCAGTCCTATGAAATCAGCCAAGCGAAAGTCAGGGACGGAGACTTGATTGCCATTATTAGGGGAATTCCATGATATATTAAAACTGAGTGATTTGTGATCACTCTCCCCCAAGTTCATCATTAACCTCAAGATTATTAATTAGTGTTTCCCTACTGGCAAGAACCAAGTCAAGGAGGTTATTTCCCCTAGTTGGCTCTGTCACAAACTGTTTTAAAAAACAATCCTGGATCGTATCAAGAAAGTCACCCGACTCTAAATTTCCTGTCAAATTGCTCCAGTCAATCTGTCTATAGTTGAAATCTCCCATTAGCACAACATTTTCGTATGTAGATGCCTTACGAATTTCGTCCCATAGAAGTTTACTGCACTCCCTATCAAGATTTGGGGCCCTGTAAATCACACCCAAAATTATTTTTTCTCGGCCCTCGAGAAGCTGTAACCAAACAGATTCAGTGGCTGACGCTTCTAATTTAATATCTTGTCTAACACAACAATTTAAATTGTCTCTGACATACATCGCTACTCCACCACCTTTCCTGTTGACCCTGTCAGTGTGGAATAATTTATAGCCTTGTATGTGACATTCAGAGGGCATCTCTCTATCTTTCAGATTGAGCCAGGTCTCTGTTATAGCAATAATATCTATGTTTCCTGCACTTGCAATTAATCTTAGCTCATCTATCTTATTTTCTAACACTCCTGCTATTAGTATAGTAAACCTTAAGGGAGCTAGTCCCTTGCTGCCCTCTGCTGTCCCCCTTTGTTTGCTGACCTGTTTCTATTGTCTTTATTTATAACTTCATGCTGAATGCCTTTTATACATTTACTGTTTCCAACCCTAGTGTTGCAACCTCTTGTTTCCCACACACACCCATACCTCTATCTTCCATCAGTTTAAAAATCATAGGCATTTCACCAATGGCCTTCTCAATCGAGTCTGCAAGTGCTACCACCCCTGCCCCAGAGAGATGTTCCCCATCCCTTGCATACATATCATGTTTGCCATAAAAGTTGTTCCAGTTGTCAATGAATGGATTGCAAGTTCCTTGCAGTATCTGTCTAGCCAGCAATTTACACCAATTGCCCTAGACAACCATTCATTTCCTACTCCCCCTTCTAGGCAAGATGCTACATATGATTGGGATCCCTCCCTTAGACTTAATGAAATCTATAGCTGACCTGTACTTATCTAGCAGCTCTTTCTCTCCTACCCTTCCCAATATCATTTCCACCAGCACTGAGACAGATAATGGCTTGTTCCCATTACCTGACATGATATTATCCAGCCTGTTGACAATGTCCCCAACACCAGCTCCAGGGAAGCACACTCTATCTCTCATCTTCTTATTCCTATTACAAAAAGCACGGTCAATATATCTACCTGAGAGTCACCAACCACAAGAATGCGCTTACCTTCATTAGCGAGGGGCAGTAGTACCCTTACCTTCACTGGCCACTGAAGTACATTCATCCTGGAGAACAGAGAAGCGATTTCCTACCTTCAGATCTTCACTCTTAATTTTCCTTACTCTGATGCGCCTCCCATTACTGTGAACAACTCGCCACTTGTAGCAGGTGCTGGGCTGCACCTCACTGCTGGTAGCCATTGCTACCTGCCCAACTACAGCCTCCTCACAGCGAGAGACAGACTGCACCTCACTGCTAGAAGTCTCATTCCCCACAACTCCAGCCACCTCACTCTCTCTCCCAGACCCATTGAGGTGGACCTTCAGCCTCCTAATCTCCTCCTGGAGAAGCAAGACCTCCTCCTTCAACTCTCCAACCTCAGTTTTTAAAACACTGCAGAAGCAAGCCATGCTTTGTAACCGTCCACGCTAATCCCCAAAGCAGCTCAGGGTCTGTGACCTCACGTGACGACTGACCACTGACCACTTCGGATCATCTAATTCTTGACCTTGGTTAATGTTTTTCATTTCTTCTTTGACAACCATTGTTGATCGAATGTCTTCTTCCTTAAATTTCATTATCATATCTTCGAGTATGGGTTTATAGTGCGTATTCCAGATATAATCATTTGAAGTTTCACACCTCCCAATACCTTTCAGAAAGATAACCTCGCATATATTTTTATTGTCTTTCACACTTTTTATGAGTCTCTCAATGGATTCCTTGAAATATCTTATTCTGTCTGCGACAGTATCTTTCTTTAAACCATACACCAAATGGGCATCTCTTGATTTTTCAATTAAATTTTGAGAAATGGTATTTTCCTCCAATGGTCCAGCAATACCAAATTGGCTTATTATGGCTGCTAAATAAGGAAGATTCAATTTTCTTTGATCCGGTGAAGGTTCAAACTCGAAAATGTATCACTTACCTTTTCGACCTTCTCTCTCTACCTGAACACCAAGAATCATGTCTACCATAATACTTACAACATTACAGTTAATAAGGGGACGCAGTACGATTATGCTTTTTAAGTCATGAATGGGGAGATATTTAAGTTAACGAGAAGAATATGTTTGGGATAGTGAAAAAATATGTAACTTTTAGTTGGTTATATTTTTTTCGGGTGAGGTGCAAATTTCTCCCCATTAATCAATAATTATTTTAAAATTTTACAGGTACCGATGGAGGGGACTGGAAGAACAAGACTTAAGAGGAGATTATGATTTTAACGGTGTTACACCAAGATAATATTTTTTCATTCTTAAAAAAGAGAAATGTTAATAAAAATTTTTAAACATGATGAAGTTTTAAATAAAACCTTACCATAAAAAAAAAATTATTGAGGTAGAATACAAATGTTATATCTCAATTTTTCCCCTATTTTTTTAAAAAATAAACAAAAAACAATACCCACAAATTTTGAACAAGGGGACCAGTTTTCTGGAAAGAAAAAATTTCTCCCTTTGGGTGTTACCCCATTTCATCCCTGTCTTCCTATTTGGCGCGGTGTAGGGAAGGAATGACCGTTTTTTTCTCCCTTTGGTGTAACCGCATTACACATGGTGTTGGGGGAAAGGGGGTGACCCCAATATTTCTCTCAAGCGGGAAAGTGTTTCTATTGGGAAATTTGAGTAAATTTTTCCCCATTGAGTGTGTTCCCAAACAAGAAAATAATTTCGATTTAAAACGAAAAATTTTTTCAAAACAATTTTGGAAATATCCAAAAAGGAACCCCTAATGTATTTGGAATTTCCAATATTTTTTATTTTGGGTTTTGGTTTAGGTTGGGAAAGGGTTGGGTAAGGTTTGGGTTGGAAGGTTAGGTTGGGTTGGGTTGGGTTGGGTTGGGTTGATGGGTTATAATTAGGTTGGGAATTAGGTTGGGTTGGGTTATTTTAGGTTGGGAAAGGGTTAGGTTGGGTTTGGGTTAGGAAGGTTGGGTGTGTGGGGGTGGGTGTTTGTTTTTGGGCGAAAAGATTTTTGTGAATATCTTGATTATATGATTTTTATGTTTTTGAAGCTTTTTGGGGATGTAAAATGTATTTTTGTGTTTTTTCCCAAAAGGGGTGGAAGAAATGTGGTGAATGGCAGTTGGGGAGGGTTTTAGAATATGGGGAGATTTTACAAAAATAAAGGTAATGTGTAATTTTTTAAAAAAAAATTAAAATTGAAAAAGTTATGAATATTGGAAAAAAAGGGAGGGTTTGAAACATCGCAATATTGGATTTTGATGCGAGTAAATATAAATTTTATGTGGAAAAAGGGACATGGGATAAAAGATTTTTTTAAATTTTAGTACGAGGGGGGAATGTGTTTTAACTTTTAAGTTTCATAAAAAGGGGGGAAAAAAGGAAAAAATTGGTAAATTGTGAGTTTGGGTAATGTAGTCAATTTAGAGAACCAAAAAAGATATATAAGTGGGTTTTTTTGTGACTTTTCTGATGTACTTTTCCCCCCTTAAAACTTAATGAACTAAAAGGGTTAAAAAACCAAAAAAAAAAGTTTTTGGGGGGAGGGGGTGTTTGACTTTTTCTATTACGTGTCCCCTTTTTAACTTTAATGAACAAAAGGGTTGAAATGAAAAAATTGGGGGTGAAGGGGGTTGGGGGTTGTCCTTTTTCGATGACGTGTCCCCCTTTTTTAACTTTAATACAAAAGGTTAAAACAAAAAAATTTGGGGGTTGGGGGGTGTTTTGTTGTGACTTTCTGTACGTGTCCCCTTATTAACTTAATGAACAAAAAGGGGTTAAAACGAGAAAAAATTGTTTTTTGGGGGGTTTTGGGTGTCATGAGTTTTTTTTGTGAAAATTTTGGTTTTAAAGTGATGACTTATTTTAAAACAAAAAATTTTTGGTAATTATGGGGGTAGTGTACGAATTAATTACCAAAAAAGATATAAATGGGTTGTGAAAAATTTAGTTTTAAAAAAATTTTCAAAGTGTTTTTAAAGGGTTAAAGGGTGTTTAGTGATTTTCAAAGATTTATGAAGTTTTTTGGGGGATTTAAAAAGAAAGGTTTGATTTATTTTGTATTTTTTTCTGATTATTGTGTCCCCTTAAAAACTTTAATAACTAAAAGGAAAAAAACGAAAAATCCTATCTGAGACTGGGGGATATTGTAATTAATGAAAGTGTAATGCAATAAATTAAATTCAAATCTTTTTTGGGGAGTCTAAAATATGTTTTGGAAATGTTCAAAGGTGTTCAAAGTTTTTTGAGTTGTTCAAATTTTTTTTTTTGAAGGTGATAAAGGGGTGTTTTGAAGGGGTTTTAAGGGGTTTTGATTGTTTCAGCGTGTTTTAGTATTCATTAAATTTGGGATACTCAAATTTTTTGGGAAAAAGTTCAAATTTTTAAAGGGTGTTCAAATTTTTTGAAGGTGTTGGGGGTTTTTGAAGGTGTTAAAGGGGTGTTTTGATTAAATTCACGCTTTTTTTAGTATTTTTCAGGGGTTAAATTTTGGATACTAAAATTGTTTTTTTGGGAATTTTTCATTTTTGATTGAAAATTTCAAAGGTTTTTAAAGTTTTAAAGATTTTTTTAAAGGGTTTCAAATTTTTATTGAGTATTCAAATGTTTTATGAAGTGTTTTTGGTGATTTTTTAAAAGTAAAAGGTTTGAGTTGTTTTTGTGACTTTTTTCTGATGTATTGGCCCCTTAATAACTTTAATGAACAAAAAGGGGTAAACGAGAAAAATTTGGTTTTTTTTTTGGATAATTTGTTTTATTTGTAAAAAAATTTGTGGGTATTAACGAAAAAATCGATTTTCTGATTAAAAAATTTGGGGAAAAAGAGTGAAAATGTTTTTCCCCTTTTGGGAGGACATATCCCCTTAATTAAATTTAATGAACTAAAAGATCGACAAGATTTACCGTAGGGGACGTCACGTCAAGGGGAAGTTGACAATTTCAGCTTGTGTGCCGTCACGCGTGCGTCACTGCAAAAGGTGATTCCCCTTATAAATTTAATGAAATAAAAGGGTCGACAAATTCACCTTATTGTGACGTCACTGTCTAGGGGGGAAATTGACAAGTTTTCAGCTTGTGTCCGGGCATCGGTGACGTCACGTCAGAAGGGGATTCCCCTTTTTAACTTTTAAAGAAATAAAAAAGGGGCGACAAGATTCACTTTTTGGTGGTCAATTTTTTTAGTTCATTTAACTTTAAAGGAAGGGAATACTGACCGCGAGAAAAAACCCTTCCATTCATTTTACTGTTTTTGACCCTTTTGTAAGCTGCTTACCCCCAGAGGGGGGGAACCAAAAAACTTGGAAAATTGAGAATTTTGGGGGGGGGGGGGGAAAGTCGAGGGGGGGAAATTTTGAAAACCCCCTAGGGGGGAATTTAAAAACCTTTATCCAAGGGGATGGGGAATTTTGAAACCCTAGGGGGGAAACCAAAAAATTTTATCCAGAGATGGAGTCAGTATTATCGGAAAATTGGGTAAAGGGGGGGTACCCAAAAAATTTATCCAAGGAATTGAGAAAATTTAAAACCCTTGATCCCAAGGGGTGGAGAAATTTTTAAAACCCCATAAGGAATCCAAAAAAATTTTACCAGGAAATTGGGGAAATTTTGAAAACCCCATAGGGGGACCAAAAACTTGTATTTCGGGAAAATTTTTGGGTTGGGGTGAAAGGGGAGGGGGAAACCGAGGGAAATGGAGACTTTTTTATATTTGGGAAATTTTTTGGGGGGGGGGTAAATGGGGGGGGGAACCTCAAAAATTGATCCAGAATGAGGCACAAAAAATGAAATTTAAAAAAAATTTGAAAAAAATCGAAACCCAAGGGGAGAATCCAAAAACCTTGATCCAAGGGGACATAAAAAAAAAAACGGGGGGCCGGGGGGGCCCGGGCGAGCTGGAGAAGGCACAGCAGAAGGGGCGGCAGGGGCCAAAGGGGGGGGGGCGGGGGCCCCAGGGGGGGGCGGGCGCGCGGGGCGACGGTTGGGGGGCGAAAGGGGGGGCCAAGGGGATCGTGGGGGGGGGTATTTTGGGGGGGGCAAGGGGGAGTCTCGAGGGGGAGTCAAGTCAAACCGGGAAATAACACCTAGGGGTTTAAAAGGGATGCCTCAGAAAAGGGCCTAGACTGAAGGGGTCCTATGGGAAAGGGCCCAAACCGGGAAGGATGCCTCAGGGGAAACCTAACCGGGAAAGGGACCCCACCAGCCTTTTCCGAAGGGATCCACCGCATGCCTTTTCCGGAAGGGACCCCACCGCATGCCTTTCCGAAGGGGTCCCCCGCCGCTTTTTTCACTACTTATAAAATTATATATATATATATATATAAAAATATATAAAAATATAATTATTAAATATATATATATAATATTTTTTTTCCCCGATTTTAAAATTTTAGCTTCTTTTTTCCCGATTTTTTTGAAAAATTATGAATTTTAGGATTTTTATAGAAAAAAAATTTAGCAAGAATGTTTTTAATTTCCTGTAGCTGATCACAGTGCACTCAGCCCACACTCAGGTCCAGGGGTTTGAATCTCCTTCGGTTGGGTAAAACTTTAGTTACGTGTTTCCTAAACACCCGTTGTCCCTGTTTTTTCACCATCATTTAAAATGGGGATCTTGATAGCTGACTGGGGCGTCGCATCCTGGGCAAAACTACCCAATTTTTCGGGAAATGCCACATAAAAATGCATAAAATGGACTTTTTAAAAGTAATATGTCACGATGTCATAACAAGGGGCTTTTTTGTATTCACATTCAGCAAAGAACTTATACCCTTTTATTTGTAGAACATAAATAATTACTGTCATAAAAAAGTTTTTGCTTTTGTATTAGGGCGAGTGCCAATAAACTTCTGGGATGCCAATACTAGGCAAATTTTTGCCCCCTTCATTTCGTAATGTATATTTTTTTGCATTTTTTGGGTTTGGGCCCTCTACTGAAACCCCATATGAACATACATGTAAGATTATTAAATAAAAAGAAAAAAAAAAGAGTGGATTGAACGCAAGAAAACAACAACAAAAATTCCTGATATGGCAGCCCTGAATGTCACCATGAACCCGCTAAGCATCACCACTGCCCGCTGTAATAGCTACACCACAGCCAGTTACAATACATTAAGGGTCTCTTGTGAGGTACTCTGTCGAAGGCTTTACTAAAATCCAAATATACAATATCATATTCCTTATCACTGTCAACTGCCTCAAATGTTCTATTGAAGAACGTCAGTAAGTTTGTCAGGCAGGAACGACCTCTCGTGAATCCATGCTGAGATTCATTTATCAAGTTATGCTCTTCAAGGTGACTTCTGATAATGTCAGCTATAATTGATTCTAATAACTTGCCCACTATAGATGTCAGGCTTATTGGACGGTAATTTGAAGGAGTGGACTTATCCCCTGATTTGAATATAGGAACCACATTAGCCATCTTCCACAACTCTGGCACAACACTGGTAAGGATGGACGCATTGAATACACTCGTTAATGGCTGACTTAGCTCCATCTTGCATTCCTTAAGTACCCTTGAAAACAACTCATCGGGTCCCGGGGACTTATTTTGTTTCAGTTTGTCTATCTGTTTATCAGCATTGGTTGCTGAGTGAGAGTGCAGCATTGGGTGATGTGCGTTGAAATCTCCACCCACAATAATACACTCAGTGCGTGCTAGTGCGAGGAGCTCTGCAATGTCGAGGGTGTGTCGTGGGTTCTTGTAGATGTTATAGATGGTAATGGGCGCCCCAGGTATGTGCACAAGGATGGCCTGTACCTCGACATCCCCCCCACAGTCCACAGGGTTGGCTATAACCTCGTGAGGTATTGTATTGGATACAAATACAGCTGTGCCTCTGCAGTGAACGCCCGGGTCCCTGTGCCGAAAATACCCAGCAAAACTGGGTAGTTTTGGGCACATAGTCGGACAGTCAGAGTTTTCTTGTAGCAAGACGATATAAAACCCGTTTCCCGAATTACTGCCTCCAGCAAGAGGTGCTGTTTGCCCCTCAGGCCCTGAATGTTCCACTGTAGGACCTTGAGGGTGTGATTTGGTTTACCGAGGTTATTCCATCGATGTTGTTTCCTGAGCTGGAGACTGAGTCCCTGCCCGCTCTGAAACCTGCAAATTCATTGCATCCACTGTCTCCCTTCGGTCAGAAAGCACACTCTCAGGAGCGTACTGACCATCTGCTGGAATGCGCTCTGTTGTTTCCGTGGAGTTGATTGTGTTGCAAATAAATCTGTGAACACCTTGATGAGTGCTACGAGATCCTCCCTGGTGAGGGCCTGCTTTGGATTTGGGGTTCGAAAAAGGGATATTATCTGGGTTGTTGTGGTCTGTAGGGACTGCTGAGGGTTGGTTTTTTTCTTTATTGTATACACGTGGTCTGTTGCTGTATACCGGGTTGGGTACCCGGGGAAATGCTGGTGAGGTGCCAGTTGAGTCTGCAAAGCGCCTGTGCCGGTAAGGAGTGCCTCTTTGTCGTGCTATGGCCGGTGGGGGGCTCGTTTAGTGCTGCCTGCTGATCGCATTGACCAGATGCACCCTGTTAAATGCCTCCTGTTCCTCTTGTTTCTGTTTCTTCGTTGAGGTAGGGGTGCAGGAGGTTCTTGACCTTGACGGCTGGTTGAGGCTTCTAGGGTTGGGAATTCCTGGGCATTGACTTGGGTTAGCTGCTGAGAGATCTGCTGTATGGCAGGGTTCTCTGCACCCATCGTTTGCTGAGAGTGATGATCCGTCGTAGCCCGTTGCCGAGTTTTTGGCGTCTTCCAGACTTCTTGAATTCTGGCGAGCCTCTCTGAGCATCGAGGATTCCAGGCATGGTGTTTCTGCCTGCAGTTCGGGCATTGTGGAGTGGGTGGCGATGCATTTTTCAGCTTGGTGATGCATTCCTCGGTAGGGTGGTGCTGGCTGCAGACACCGCAGATTACTCGTTCGGACAGAGTGCACCCAGGTGTCCATAACGCTGACACTTGAAACAGCGAACTGGTTCTGCTGTGAAGGTCCTGACATCGTACCTGCCCCAAGAACCGAGGACCAGCTGGGATGGCAGTGGTCCTACATGCTGAATGAGGACCTGTCGGGTTGGTGCATTTTCCTGCCGTCTTTGCCTTTAGACGTTGAGCTGGGCACCACACTGGGGTGAGCTGCTACTGCCTCGATGGGCATCATCCCGCGGGGATCGCATCACTACACCCTTGGTGATCTTCTGCCGAGAGTCCAGTTCCTCCAGGGTGAATGAGCGATCTGTCTCCATGACTCTCTTCAAGGTGGTTAACATTTCCTTTTGAGAGGAGTCAATATTGGTTTCCCCCTCAAGTTGAACCATATTTTGAACTTCAGGTTGTGTCTGATTCCAGGTATGAAACAACCCCATAGTGGGTTTTTTGTGGTCCCCGTAAGACTTCACCTTCAATTTGCCAGGGCGGTTGAGCTGGTTTGCCTGCTCCTTTGGAAAGGATGGCGCTTCTTCTTGTTGTCCACAAATGTTCCATCCCTCTTGGTTTTCGGGGGGTGGGGTGTTATTTTCCGCACCTTTTCTATTGTCGATGGCTCCATGGTTGGGACTGTCCCGATCTGCTACAATGTGAGCAGGATCTTCCTCTTCCTCTCCCCAACTTCTTCGCTAGAATTTCCCCCACATTTCCAAATCTGAGTCCTCCGTCGGTTCATGGAGCATCGTGACCTCTTCTTTCGGCAGAAGCCATGTGCCTATCTTGTGATAAGGTAGTGAACTCCGTGAACTGAGTGTGTCAATGATTGTCGTGGCTTATATACCTGTAGTGAGGTGAGGTGAAGCAGGCAGAGTCGGGGTCATAGTGGTACCATCCACTAGTCGGAAGTAGGTCTTCGTCCAAAGGTTGAACAAGTGTTGAAGAATCTTTTGTAACAAGATCCCATGATGCTGCAGTGTCTGACAGTTGTGATGAATGGTTTGAAAAGCCGACAAGTTGAAGATTGAGACACTTATGCAGCATATGGGAATCTTTATTCAGGAAACGTTTCGCCACACAGTGGCTTCATCAGTCCAATACAAAGAGGAAGGCGTAAGGAGAGGAGGAGAATGAGGTAATCAGTCCCTCAACCTGGAATCGATGTGTTCCAGTCCATCAATCTTGTTAGAATGTACAGCATAGGGCCGTAGACGTGGTTTATATACTGTAGTGAGGTGGGGTTTGAAGCAGGCGGAGGCGGGTCATAGTGGTACCATCCACTAGTCGAAAGTGTCTTCGTCCAAAGGTTGAACAAGTGTTGAAGAATTCTTTGTAACAAGATCCCATAAATGCTGCAGTGTCTGACAGTTGTCTGTCTGACAGTCGAGTACAGAAAAGTTGATAGAAGCAGAAGATATTTGAAGACGATGAAAATCAGTCCATCACCCTTAAAGTTTTGGGGTGGTCAGTTCTTCAAAACTGAGGGACTGACCACCTCAAAACTTCAAGGGTGATGGACTGATTACATCGTCTTCAAGTCTCTTCTGCTTCTATCAACTTTTCTGTACTCGACTGAAAAGCCTACTGTGTAGGCGAAACGTTTCGAAATAAAGATACCTAACTGTTGCAAAATGTGTCTTACCTAACAACCTGTCGGTATTTTATACCATTTTAATGTTCAATAAAATTAAAATTTTAAACATGTAAGCAAACACTATAACTATTTTATTAGAAAACGTTTCGGCCCTGGGACCTTGATCAGAAGTGATCAAAGTCCAGGACCGAAACGTTTTCTAATAAATACGTTATGTGTTTGCTTACGTGTCTTTCTAAACCAACTTGTCGGTATTTATTACCAAGGTTTATACCCAAAAAATAAAACATAAAATATGTCTGCAAAATAATAAAATTTCTGAGGCACAAAATATGCTGTCAGTTAAATAACTACTACTTATTACGATTAAAGGTTCAAGGTTTCAGCCCAGAAACAGGAATTGAGTGCCGACCTTTAACCAACATCCAGATGTGCTTAACCCCGGGCTGTCGACTGGTGCCAGAGATAAAGCCACCAAATCTGGTCGCTACTATGCTGGCATGTAACTACAAGTATTGTGTTGAAGCTCCACAGAACCAAGAAGCTGAGGTGAATACTATGTAAACACAGCAGCTCATTCTCTTAATGTGTCAGTATTTCACTGGTGCTAAGACAGTCAAATGAGACTGTCTATGAACCTTAAACAGGAATTATCTGACTATTATAGAATGTGATTTGTGGATTTTTTGCTCTCAGTTTGCACTTTAAAAACTTTTAACGCCTCTCTGCCTTTGTAAAAAAATTTAATTTGCTGCTTATTATTAATGGGTATAAATTTAAAATAATGGAACCTTACCTAATGACATTCTATCTTAGACTAACGATAGCTTACCTAACCCTATCTAACTATGTCTGGCTTCCGGCACAAGCATGTCATGCCTAAAGATTTTATCTCGTAATGGTCTTCAATTGCATGATAGAACTGATGAATTGGAGTTTACCTGAAGAGGGTTTTCGGGGGTCAACGCCCCCTCGCCTCGGTCTGAGATCAGGCTTTGTGGTGGATCATATTGGTCAGCTTGCTCATCACTGCAAAATACACGTATATTCCGTGCAAATTGGGGCAGCAAGGCGGAGAGTCACTGCAATATGGAGGGTCTTAGGGTCGAGGTGCATTCCCATTGCCTAAATGGGAAATATTTGGAGGAAGTCCCCGGAGTGATGTTGCAGTCACAACTTGGAGACGAGCAGTCTTCCTACCCGATTTTACAGCCCTAATCATGTTGGCAAGCACCTTTTTAGCAATGGGGCCATCCCAATATGACTATTTGTAGGCCAGTGCTGCACTACCGTTTTGGTGCTGGAGCAGCAAGAGTCTCCCATTCAATGATGCCCTGGAGTAGTTAGATCATAAGAACATAAGAAAGGAGGAACACTGCAGCAGGCCTGTTGGCCCATACTTGGCAGGTCCTTTACAGTCCATCCCAATAACAAAATATTTGCCCAACCAAATTTTCAATGCCAACCAAGAAATAAGTTCTGATACTCTATCCACTCTCATATGCAAGTCCCACTCAAATCCACCCCTCTCACTCATGTATTTATCCAACATGTATTTGAAACTACCCAAGGTTTTAGCCTCAATAACCCAACTATGTAAACTGTTCCACTCATTAAATAGAGTGAATATCAAATGGTATACAATACCGACAGGTATTGTATACCATTTGATATTCACAATGGTGATGTGTACTTAGCTCTGTGAAGACCTGTTTGTGTGCTCTCTGTGAATCTGAACCAGGATGCCCCTCTTTGAGCAATTTTACAGCAGCTGAAAGAAGAGCTTAGGGTTGCTAAGCAGGAGATACGGCGATTAACGGAGGAGAACAAGAGGATTCGAAGTAATCCTCCTGTTGTGAGTCCCCAGGTTAAGAGGGAAGCTTGGTCAATGGCCGGGCAACATAGAACCAAGCTGAGGACCAAGAAGACTGTTGGAGAGGCAGAAACAAAGAGGACCCAGAAGACTAATGTGGAAACTTCCAACCCATTTTCGGTGCTACCTGACGAATGTGGGTGTTCTACTGGGAATGTCACAACGAGCACCAAGGAAGCATTGGCTGACGTGAGTGAGACATCCCTAGAAACAAAGTTGGTAGAATTACCGACAATATGTAAAGTAAAGGACACAAATGCAACTAATGTGACATTTATTGTGGCAACATTTCGCTCTCCAGGAGCTTTATCAAGCCATTACAAACAATACATGTATGTATGTATAATGTTCGCCAAGACCATAGTCCTAGCACGGGTCCCAATCTTGCGATGACCCGTCTCTGGCTCCCGATGGAGAAAGGTTTCCACAATGATGCAACGCATGCCGCTCAAGCGCCCCTCTGGTCAGTTCAACTGGTGCATCTCATAAGCGACCCATATGTAACTAGGACACTAGCGAGGAGGAGATATGTCATTATCACAGGTAACAGCTTGTCTGGTTCGTTGATCCAATGATACCTAGGGTGCCGCAGTCATCTCTGGGCCCCTCTTCGGGAGGGAATATCAACCCCTAGTTGCCTTTTGGAGTGTCTCAAAGCTTCACACTCTAGAAGAATAAGGTTGTTTAGGGGCCGCTGGATACGTGCTGACATACTGGCACATCTCCTCCTCACCTTGTCTACCTCACTTGGCTGTGGGAAAGCCCCAAACGAAGCGAGGATTGGCGGGTTACACTGCGCTCTGGACCAGCTTCATTACATATGGAGGGGGTTCCCCCTGAGTCGCTTGCCCCGGTACCAAATGTTGAGATAAGGGTATCACCTAAGACCTCCCCCTAAGTTTCGTGGTCTGGACCCTTGTGGGGAGCCATCTTAGTTAAATTAGGCTATACATTTAAAATATTCATGTTGATGAAGATAACATTCTTGCAATAGAAATGACAACGTCTCATGGACAAATAGTGATAGGAACTGATATTTTCCCCCGAGACGCCATATATAGAGTCAATTTCCTCTACATAGGTTTATTAAGCAGGAATATTCCAACATTCTAGCAGGAGATTTTAATGCTCATAAACCCTGCCCCCTTTTCAAATGTGGAGCTGGTGTTCCACTGGGTGACTTGAAAGGAAAACAACTCTTTAAATCATGACAGCTAGAAACTTGTCTTTTCAAGGCCCATTCTTTAAATCGTACATTGGACCTCATCCGGGGAACACCAGATATAGTACTGACAAAAAGGGGGACTGTGACATCTTTCACTGTCGTATACTCCTGGTGGAAATGTAGATCTGACCATATCCCTGTTATAAAAAACTACAAACTTCTCCATTTAGAATACCTGAAACTCCTAACCCAATCTTAACACCCTAGGATATGACCCCTTCAGGCATATCTGGGTGATGTTTGAAAATTGTGTCATTGAAAAAATCTACCTTCCAATGCAATTGATGATGCAATCCGGTCCCTACACAATCGAATTATTGAAGCTACTAATGCAACTTGCCAATTAGCTTCCACAAGATATACCAACAATATAAACCTACTAGGGAAATTAGAGACAATTTAAGAAATTATCAAGCAGAATGTCGAAGGCATCTTCAAACGCGACAAACCACCAGCAGCTACACTGCCCCGATTAAGGCACGAATTAATTAACATGATTATCAACACAAACGGGACATATGGAAATTTCTAGTTCTTCAAGCTATCAGTATAAACGTGAACCAGCAAAATTTTGGAGTAAGATCCGACAACTTTTAGGGGAAAGCCCCCAAGGTTTTCCTAACTACCTAGTTCATACCTTCACTGACGGGGATGGGGAAGATGTTGAAATTAAACTTGACGATCCACAGGACCGGGCTAATTTGATGGGTGATGTATGGGAGAAAATTCTCTCCCACAATAACAGTCGTCAATTTAAAAATAATCATTATCATTAGTAAATGAATGGAGAGATGAGAACTTGGATGATCTACAACCACTACCTTTTCCCTCGATACTTCAACTCTTGAAGTTTCCCACCCGCTTACTAGACCTATTACATTACTAAGAAAGTCAGGTTATTTGAAGAATGAGAAAAGAGCCCCTGGCCTCTCTGGAATAACAATGAAACAAATAAAGTTCCTAAACCCCGAAAATTGTTAAACAGTCTTTGGTAAATATCTTTAATGCCATCTTTGGGCCCCAGGACATTTTCCAGTGGTTTTTTAAGACTGCTACGATGATCTTTCTTGGTAAGCCCAATAAAGACATCCACCAACCTGGGAACTATAGACCTATATCTTTACTTGAAGTCACTGGAAAAGTTCTTGAGAAGATCATTTCCAACAGACTGAACTACTATATGGAGTTTAATCACTTTTTTACTGAAAAACAATTTGGCTTTAGAACACATAGAGGTACCAATCATGCAATAAATGTTATTTTCGATACTGTAGCAAGTCTAAAACATCAGGGGAATCTTGCCTTAATTGCCACCAGAGATGTTCATAAAGCTTTTGATAGCTTATGGCATGATGGCCTTATATACAAACTCATTGACCTACCAGACCATAACTGGACTTTTCTCAGATTAATATATAATTTCTTAACTCAACGAAAAATCATTCCCACCTTTCATGACAAGTCGACAGAGCCTTTATACCAACAGCTGGTGTCCCACAAGGTTCTTGTCTAAGTCCAATTCTGTTCAACTTTATGTGAATGACCTTCCTCAACCAGAGTTTAATGATACAATTGTGACACAGTTTGCAATGATGTTATTCAAAGTCGTCTCATCAACTCCGGTAACAGGAAAATACAAGTATGAGAGAGTCATAGAAAAAATGAATATTGAACTTCGTAGAACATCTAATTAGGAAAGAAATGGAGAATTACGAAATAATCCTGACAAGGGTCCTTGTTAGCACGATAGGATGTTTTGCATCAACAATTGAAGAATAAAGGGGGTATCTCCATCAGAGGGACACCTGTAGCCATTAGAAACCCTAAAAAAGTTTTTGGATATGAAATAGACAGGCTGCTCCACTCAACATCTCATTTTAACTAAAAAAGATCCCAAACCCGCCAAAGCTGGTCTTTGCGACTCTTTCGATTCAATCAAGCCCCTCAACATGTCAAAAAACATCTGTATAAAATGATAATAAGACCAATACTCGAATACCCTTGTGTCCCAATGTCATTAAAAAACAAAGACCAACATGCTACGGTTACAAAGGGTCCAGAATAGAGCTCTTCGCTTATTATCGATACCAGAAGGAGAGACAGAGTTAAAATGGCAGATTTACACATACAACAAGATATTACTGCCATAAATGTACGCCTTGACACCCTAAAAAAGAAACAACTTTATACAATGCAAGAACTATACATGCCAGATAGAGAACATCCTATACAAGTGGTAAATACCACAGATTATACCATCAATACTCCTCCCACAGGACTCAAAAAATGACTCTCCCACAGAGGGTCCGTCGTTTTATACATAAAGATGATTGCCCTCGACCCATGATATTGAGCAACCTCCCTGATGAAGAAGATTGGGTAACACCAGAACCCTTCTATGTACACTGAGAAAATCATCGCCCCCAGTTAGGGAGACATCTTATATAACTTTCTAATGTAAAAATTATGCTATTTACTAGGCTGGCACCACCTGTAAGAAGCCATTGTCACGAAATTATAAAAATGGCCAGAAAATTATTGCCTTCAAATTTTCCCCATAAATATCCGTTGTGCAATCGCAAAAAAAAAAAAAAAAAAAAAAAAAAAAAAAAAAAAAAAAAAACAATTCAATTTGATAATTACCCCAAATTTCAAAGTCATTACTTATATATTTTTTAAAACTAGTGATCTGGGGGGTTGCATTATACCCCTTAAAGAAATCTTTCTTTCACGTGCTTTTTAAAAATTTCCCCAAAGGGTTTGGGGGCCATTACTTTTATATCCTACCTCCCCCCCTCCCCCCTTTTCCAATGTTTCCATCCTTACCCTCCCTTCCTTCCATCTACCAAAGCTTGGTCATAAAAAGCGAAAAAGCGAAAGGAGTCAGTTTTGGTTCCCTCTCGGTTGAACCATATTTTGAACCTCATTGTGCCGTGTTTCCAGGTGTGTAACCCACGCCATATGGGTTTTCTTTTCCCCCAAAAGCCTTTCCCTTTGAATCGGGAAGGGTGATTTGAGTTGGTTTCCCTGCTCCTTGGAGGGACGGGTGTTTTATGTTCACATTGATCCCCCCTCCGTATTCTCTGGCTCATGGGTTTGGCTTGTCAGAACTGGAGACTTCCCCTGATGACACGGAGGTCTCGCAACTTCTTCGCAAGGATTGCGCCCCACATTTCTAAATCCGAGTCGCCTTTCTAAATCCGAGCATCCGTCGTGTCCCCGGAAATCGTGACCTCTTCCCCTTTTGCGAAGCCAGTGTTGTCCAAATAGTGCTAGACTGTGATGAGGTATATAAAGGGTATATAGAGGGTATATAAAGGCTCAGAGTGAGGTGCAATACTAGTGAGGTACCATTTCGATGTTCACTAGTGGTAGTGGTAGTAGTAGTAGTAGTAGTAGTAGTAGTAGTGACCAAAGTAATACAATATGGTAGAGCAATTAATTCGTACATGAGTAAAAGGATATAAAAGCTATTACTTGGGTAACATAAAAATAGGTTGGACAAATATAGACTGGAAAGAGGCAGCTTGTTTCAGTGTTCACTCTCTGTAACGTGCTTTGGGCCCGTTGTTGTTTATAATATACATCAATGATGAACAATAAAATGGTATAAAATACCGACAGGTTGTTTAGGTAAGGCACATATGCAACAGTTAGGTATCTTTATTTCGAAACGTTTCGCCTACACAGTAGGCTTCTTCAGTCGAGTACAGCAAAGTTGATAGAAGCAGAAGACACTTGAAGACGATGTAATCAGTCCATCACCCTTAAAGTTTGGAGGTGGTCAGTCCCTCAGTCTGGAGAAGAGTATTGTTCCATTATTCCATACAATGGAACAATACTCTTCTCCAGACTGAGGGACTGACCACCTCAAAACTTTAAGGGTGATGGACTGATTACATCGTCTTCAAGTATCTTCTGCTTCTATCAACTTTTCTGTACTCGACTGAAGAAGCCTACTGTGTAGGCGAAACGTTTCGAAATAAAGATACCTAACTGTTGCATATGTGTCTTACCTAACAAGACAGCAATGCCTAAGCGTACGTAATAAGGCAAATAGATTACTGGGATTTATATCAAGAAGTGTGGTTTAGAAAGACACGTAAGCAAACACTATAACATATTTATTAGAAAACGTTTCGGTCCTGGGACCTTGATCACTTCTAACATACAGAGGTAGAAAGACATTATTTATATAGGCGGAGAGTGAGATGTGACGCACGTGACCTGAGGAATGTCATAAGAACATAAGAATGGAGGAACACTGTAGAAGGCCTAATGGCCCATGCGAG
Organism: Cherax quadricarinatus; assembly: GCF_026875155.1. Classification (NCBI taxonomy): domain Eukaryota; kingdom Metazoa; phylum Arthropoda; class Malacostraca; order Decapoda; family Parastacidae; genus Cherax; species Cherax quadricarinatus. Next base: position 25,179,750 of record NC_069465.1, on the reverse strand, counting down.
GCAGGTCCTTATCAAAACAACCTCTGCCTATGATGAGGACGGGTAGACGATGAAATCATGTGACTCCTGTGTTGTTGGGTTGGTGCTGCTTAAGTATCATATATGCCAATGTTTTTGAAATTTTGTAGTTTCCAGTGTTGCATTCTATAGTGTCGGTGACGGCGATTAGTGAGGCTTCTAGGCACCGTCGGCGTCTGAGGTCTGGTTCGGTGAGAACGAGTTGTGCCTCGTTCCAGTTTCATCAAATGCCCCGTGGAGTCTCTGTGGAGGACACAGGCGTACCTTACATCGTCTCTGTTAGAGGCATTTCGATGCTCATTCAGGCGGACTGCAAGATCTCTGCCTGTCTCGCCTACATATTTCTTGGGACAGAACCCACAGGGATAGTGTAGACGCCTGCTGTAGAAGTTAGAGGTGTGGGGCTGCGTTTCGTAGTGAGGTCTTTGATAGAGGATGTGTTTATGGTGGAAACGTTGATGTTACTCATAGCAAGTGCCCGGCGAGTATTCGTGGCAACATCGCCACATGGGAGTACTATGAACTGTTTAGGGGGCTGTTCCATGGGCGGTTTGTTGAGGATAGCTTGTGCCTTGAGTCTGCAATCTCGGATGAAGAAAGATGGGAACTGAAGACGTGTAAAGGCTTGTGTTATGTAAGTGCATTCTTCTAGAAAACAAGGGCTGGAGATGCGAAGAGCTCTCAAGAAGAAGCCAATGAGAACTCTCTTAGTGCGGGTGTCTTGGTGTGAATAAAAGTGTATAAGATCGTCCTTGTTGGTAGGTTTTCTATACACTTTGAATGAGAAGTTGTCACTGTCGGGAGATTGCACAGTAGAACGTCGAAGGAAAGGAAGTTTGCCATCATTTTCGAGTTCAAGTGTAAACTTTATTGATGGTTCAACTGCATTGATCTTGTTGAGAAGGGCCTGGATATTGAGACGTCTCGGATAGAAAACCAATATATCATCAACGTATCTTAGCCAGGTAACGGTGTTGGGAATGAGGGTGCTGAATTTCTCTGTCTCCAAGTTTTCCATTAAGAGGTTGGCAAGCACAGCACTGAGCGGGCTGCCCATTGCCATCCCAAAGCATTTTTTTGTAACAGTTGTCCTGATACTTGAAGTTGAAATTTACACACAGTTTTCCACTAGATTGATGAAATCTAGAAGAGGTAAAGGGAGGTCGTGGTTTTCAGTGAGCCTCTGTCTCAGAATGTTGATTGCAGCGTCAGTAGGAACGTTGGTAAAGAGGGCTGTGACATCGAAGGAAGCCATGCTTTTGTTTTTGACATTCAGGTTGGAAATTCGGGAGAGAAGGTCACCTGAGTGTTTGAGGTGGGCTTGACTGATAGTGCCCAGAAGCGCTGAAAGGTATTTGGCAAGGTGGCCGGCTAGTCTGTGTGGTGCACTCCCTATGCCCGAAGTGATAGGGCAAGTATCAGGACAACTGTTGTGGAAACATCTAATGCTTTCTCCGTGCTACCCGACGAATGTGAGTCGACTACTGGGAACATCACGACGAACGACACCAAGGAAGGTAAGAATATCGTTGTTGTTGGGGATAGCCAAGTTAGGTATATGATAAGGCGTTCTGCTTGAAGGACAGGAGTAGGAGACAGAGAGTTTGCTTTCCTGGGGCTGGGATGGAGGATATTGTTAGCCGTCTGGATGACATCATGAGAGGTAATGGGAGCAATCCTATTATCTGTCTCAGTGCTGGAGGCAACGATGTTGGCAGACGTAGGAGTGAAGACCTGATTAGCAGGTATAGATCAGCAATAGAAATAATTAGGAGGAAGGGTGGGAACCCTGTCATATGTGGCATTTTGCCAAGGAGAGGAGTTGGAAATGAATGGTTGTCCAGGGCAATTGGTGTCAATTGCTGGCCGGACAAATACTGTAAGGACCAGGGATGGGGTTCACTTATCTAGGTCTGGGGTGGGAGCACTGGCAACTGCAGTGGAGGGAGCTGTTAGGACTTTAAACTAGGAATAGTTAGTGGTACGGGTTTTGGCAGGAAAACAGTGAAGTCCCAGTGTAGTAATATTATGAGTTCTAGGGGAACTAGTAATAAGCAGAACGAGGTAAATATTGAAAAGCCAGTGACATTGGGTGATAAGGACAGTAATAGGTTTAGTAGAAAAACAGAAATGAGCAGGAAGGGTAAAGAGAAAGGAGAGTCTTTCAATGTTTATTATGCTAATAGCCGTAGTGCTAGGAATAAGATGGACGAGTTGAGATTATAATAAAGTAGGTAGAATTACCGACAATATGTAAAGTAAAAGGACACAAGTGCAACTAATGTGACATTTATTGTGGCAACGTTTCGCTCTCCAGGAGCTTTATCAAGCCATGTCCATGTATTGAAAGTTAAGACACATGTGCAACATCTGGATACCTTTATTGTAGACGTTTCGCCATCCAGTGGCTTTATCAATACAGATTCTAGGACATAATAGGAAGACAGTAGAACTATATACAAAAGATGAGGTAATCAGTCCCTCGGCCTTGGAGTTAGTGTTCACAGCATCGTGGTGGAGGAGAATCTGGAGCAAAGACAAGAAGACTGGCGGTTATATAGGCGTCAGTGGATAGGGACGGTCAGCAGACGAGGGCAAAGTCACTGGTAGGCGGGATTCCCCAGTGGAAGTAGGTCCTTCCCAAAGAGATGGGTTAGTTGCAGCAGCCGTGAAGGTCTTGTAGACGTCCTCTGAACCAAGATTCCATGATGTTGCAGTGTCTGACAAGTTGTGCAAGAAAGGTATAAAATACCGACAATATGAAAGTTAAGACACATGTGCAACATCTGGATATCTTTATTGTAGACGTTTCGCCATCCAGTGGCGAAACAGTCTGGAGAAGAGTATTGTTCCATTGTATGGAATAATGGAACAATACTCTTCTCCAGACTGAGGGACTGACCACCTCCAAACTTTAAGGATGATGGACTGATTACATCGTCTTCAAGTGTCTTCTGCTTCTATCAACTTTGCTGTACTCGACTGAAGAAGCCTACTGTGTAGGCGAAACGTTTCGAAATAAAGATACCTTACTGTTGCATATGTGCCTTACCTAAACAACCTGTCGGTATTTTATACCATTTTATTGTTCATCATTGATGTATATTATAAACAACAACGGGCCCAAGACTGATCCCTGTGGAACGCCACTTGTTACAGATCCCCACTCGGATTTAACCCCATTTATGGACACTCTCTGTTTTCCTGTCTGTGAGCCATGACTCGATCCACGAGAGCCCCTTTTCCCCCAATGCCATGAGCTGCCACTTTCTTTAACAGTCTTTGGTGCGGAACTCTATCAAATGCCTTACAAAAAATATAAGTAAATAATATAAATTCTTTATCGTGGTCAACAGCCTAAAAAGCTTTACTGAAGAAAGTTAATAAATTAGTTAGACAAGACCGGCCTCTTGTGAATCCAAGTGAGTAATCATTAATCAAGCTATGCTTATCGAGATGGCTTCTTATAATCTCAGCTATAATTGACTTAGTAATTTGCCTAAAATTTGAGGTCGGGCTTATGGGCGGTAATAAGATGGTAACGACTTGTCCCCTGTTTTAAAATGGGAAAATTACATTAGCCATCTTCCACATATCAGACACTCACCTGTTTGAAGAGATAAATTAAAAATATTAGTTAATGGTACACAGAGTTCCATTTTGCATTCCTTAAGAACCCTTGAAAAACCTCATCAGGCCCCGGGTTTGACTTATTTTGTTTCAGTGGGTTTCTATCTGCTTCAAAACCATTTCACTAGTTTGTAGATGAATGGTTCAGAGAACCGACATTTTTGATAAATTAGACACATGTGCAACTCTTGGGTATCTTTATTGAGGAAAACGTTTCCCCACACAGTGGCTTCATCAGCCCATACAAAGGAGAATCTTGAAGAACAGGAGGAGAATGTGGAAATCAGTCCCTCAACCTTGAGTCGATGTGGTCAGTCCATCAATCTTAAATTTCTATTCAAGATTGATGGACTGACCACATCGACTCAAGGATTAGAACCCTTGAAAAAACCTATCAGGACCCGGTGACTTATTTTTGCTTCAGTCTGTCTATCTGCTTCACAACCATTTCACTAGTGACTGTGATGTTACATAATTTATATTCTTCTGGCCCACTATAAAAATTAATTACTGGAATATTGTTAGTGTCTTCCTGTGTAAAAACCGAGAGAAAATAATTATTTAAAATCGAGCACATTTTATTATCTTTGTCACTAAGATGCCCATAGTTATTTTTAAGGGGACCTATCTTATCTCTAACTTTTGTTCTATAGACCTGAAAAAAACTTTTTGGGTTAGTGTTAGAATCCATAGCTATCTAATTTAAATCTATTACTGCAGGTTCTCTCTTTGGGGAGACATCCTCAATACCTTATTAATATCCTCTTTATTAATACCTATCTTCCATTTATACACTTCGATCAGGTCTCCCATCATTCTTCGTCTAACAAGTGAATGTAACTTAAGAGTCTTCAATCTTTCTTCATAAGGAGATTTCTAATGCTATGTATTAATTTAGTCATCCTACGCTGAATGTTTTCTAAGAATTTATGTCCATTCTGTAATATGGAGACCAGAACTGAGCTGCATAACCTAGGTGAGGCCTTACTAATGATGTATAAAGCTGTAGTGTGACCTCTGGACTTCTGTTTTCTTACACTTCTTGATTTTAAAAACCCAGTAATCTATTTGCCTTATTGCGTACGCTTAGGCATTGCTGTCTTGGTTTAAGGGTTTCTGCTCACCATAACCCCAAGTCCTTTTTGGGAATCTGTATGGCTAAGTTCTACATCATTTAACTTATAAGTACTAGGGTTATGGGCACTCCCCAAGCTTCAGAACCTTGCATTTATCTACATTGAACTGCATCTGCCACTTTTCTGACCAAGAATAGAGTTTGTTTAAATCCTTCTGAAAGTTCCATAACATCTGCGTTTGAATCAATTAGCCTACCTATCTTTGTGTCATCGTCGAATTTGCTCATATCACTAGTAATTCCCTCATCAAGATCATTTGATATATTATAAACAACAACGGGCCCAAGAAATGATCCCTGTGGAATGCACTTGTTACAGATTCCCCACTCGGATTTAACCCATTTATGGACACACTCTGCTTCCTGTCAGTGAGCCATGACTCGATCCACAAGAGCACTTTTCCCCCAATGCCATGAGCTGCCCCTTTCTTTAACAGTCTATGGTGTGGAACTCTATCAAAAGCCTTATAAAATCTAAGTAAATAATATCAAATTCTTTATCGTGGTCATCAGCCTCAAAAAACTTTTCTGAAGAAAGTTTAACAAATTAGTTAGACAAGACCGGTCTCTTGTGAATCCATGCTGAGTATCATTAAACAAGCTATGCTTATCGAGATGGCTTCTTATAATCTCAGCTATAATTGACTAGTAATTTGCCTACAATTGAGGTCAGGCTTATTGGGCGGTAATTTGACGGTAACGACTTGTCCCATGTTTTAAAAATAGGAATTACATTAGCCATCTTCCACATATCAGACACTACACCTACACCACTGAGAGCTAAGTACACGTCACCACTGGAGCTAAGTACACGTCACCACTTGGACCTAAGTACACGTCGCTAGCACCCAGTTCCTCTGAAATTTCTAAATTATTAACAAGGGATTCATTTTTGCCAGAACTAAGTCAAGCAGATTATTTCCCCTTGCAGGTTCTGTCACAAACTGCTTCAAAAAACAATCCTGAACTACTTCTAAGAAGTCGTATGTTTCTAAATTCCCAGTCAAGAAATTCCAATCAATATGACTAAAGTTAAAGTCTGCTAGAATTACTACATTATCGTGCCTTGTGGCCTTAACAATTTCCTCCCATAGTAGTCTCCTTTGGTCCCTGTCTAAGTTTGGGGGGACGGTATATCACTCCTAAAATCAGTTTTTCATGCCCCTCTGAAAATTCTATCCAAAGAGATTCTGTATGTGTTACTTCAGACTTAATACCCGTTTTTATGCAACAGTTCAAGCGATCTCGGACATACAATGCCACCCCACCCCCCTTCCCGATACTTCTATCTACTTGGAACAATTTAAAACCCTGAATGTGACATTCCGCAGGCATGTCCCGACTTTTTGAAATTAAACCACGTCCCAGTTAAGGCAAATACATCTATGTTACCTGCACTAGCAACTAGTCTCAACTCGTAAAGTAAAAGGACACAAGTGCAACTAATGTGACATTTATTGTGGCAACGTTTCGCTCTTCAGGAGCTTCATCAAGCCATTACAAACAATACATGGACATGGCTTGATAAAGCTCCTGGAGAGCGAAACGTTGCCACAATAAATGTCACAGTTGCACTTGTGTCCTTTTACTTTGTATGTTGTCGGTAATTCTACCAACTTTATTATAATCTCAACTCGTCCATCTTATTCCTAGCACTACGGCTATTAGCATAATAAACATTGAAAGACTCTCCTTTCTCTTTACCCTTTCTGCTCATTTCTGTTTTTATACTAAACCTATTACTGTCCTTATCACTCAATGTCACTGGCTTTTCAATATCTACCTCGTTCTGCTTATTACTAGTTCCCCTAGAACTCATAATATTACCACACTGGGACTTCACTGTTTTCCTGCCAAAACCCGTACCACTAACTATTCCTAGTTTAAAGTCCTAACAGCTCCCTCCACTGCAATTGCCAGTGCTCCCACCCCAGACCTAGATAAGTGAACCCCATCCCTGGCATACATGTCATTTCTGCCACAGAAGAGGTTCAAGTTGTCAATGAATGTTACCGCATTTTCCTTACAGTATTTGTCCAGCCAGCAATTGACACCAATTGCCCTGAACAACCATTCATTTCTAACTCCTCTCCCTGGCAAAATACCACATATGACAGGGTTCCCACCCTTCCTCCTAATTATTTCTATTGCTGACCTATACCTGCTAATCAGGTCTTCACTCCTTCATCTGCCAACATCGTTGCCTCCAGCACTGAGACAGATAATAGGATTGCTCCCATTACCTCTCATGATGTCATCCAGACAGCTAACAATATCCTCCATCCAAGCCCCAGGAAAGCAAACTGTCTCCTACTCCTGTCCTTCAAGCAGAACGCCCTATCCATATACCTAACTTGGCTATCCCCAACAACAACGATATTCTTACCTTCCTTGGTGTCGTTCGTCGTGACGTTCCCAGTAGTCGACTCACATTCGTCGGGTAGCACGGAGAAATCATTAGATGTTTCCATAACAGTTTCATAAGAACATAAGAAAGGAGGAACACTGCAGCAGGCCTGTTGGCCCATACTAGGCAGGTCCTTTACAATTCATCCCACTAACAAACATTTGACCAACCCAATTTTCAATGCCACCCACAGCAGTCTCTTTCTTCTTCGTCGTTTCTACCTTTCCATTCGTCTTCTTGATCATCAATTTCGTTCCCTGCTGTTCAGCCACTGACCAGTTTCCTTTCTTGACCTGAGGACTCAAAACAGGAGGACTACTACAAATCTTCTTGTTTTCCTCAGTCAGTCGCCGAATCTCCATCTTCGCCATCCTCAATTCTTCCTTAAGCTGTTGGTAAAGTTGTTCGATGGAAGGCATCTTGCTTCAATTCGTAGAGAGCGCGCAAACAGGTCTTCACAAACAGGAACACGTCACCACTAGGAACTAAGTATACGTCACATAAGAACATAGGAAAGGAGGAACACTGCAGGAGGCCTGTTGTCCCATATTAGGCAGGTCCTTTACAATTCATCCCACTAACAAAACATTTGCCAAACCCAATTTTCAATGCTACCCAAGAAATAAGCTCTGATGTGAAAAGGTTAAATAAAACCCAAAACCCCTCCCATCATGTATTTTACCCAAACCCTATATTTGAAACTCCCCAAATTTAAAAAGCCTCAATAACCCAACTAGGTGGACTGTTACTCTAAAACTCCCCTTTTTTTCCCAAAAACCAAAAATTTTCCCTTTGTCCTTAATATAACTAAATTTTAAACTTTTTAAAATTTAAAATCCTTTTACTGTAGGTTCTTCTTGGAGAGACATCCTAAAATTACCTTTTTAATTTCCCCTTTATTAATACCCTATCTTCCATTTTATACACTTCGATCAGGTCTCCCCTCATTCTTGTCTTAAAAGGGTGAAGAAAATTAAGAGTCTTCAACTTTCTTCAAAAGGGAAAGGGATTCAAAATGCTTGTTTTAAATTTTTAGTCACCCTTACGCTAAATGTTTTCTAAAAAATTTTAGGTCCATTTGAAATATGGAGCCCAAAACTGGCTGCATAACCCAAAGGTGAGGCCTTACTAATATGTTTAAAGCTGCAGTTTTTTAACTCTGGGTTCTGTTGTTTTAAACTTCTTGATTATAAACCCCAGTAATCTTTTTGCCTTTTTAAAGTACGTTAGGCATTGCTGTCTTGGTTTAAGGATACTGCTCCCCAAAACCCCCCAAGTCCTTTTTCCCAAATCTGTAGGGCAAAGTTTTTACATCATTTAACTTATAAGTACTAGGGTTAGGGGCACCCCCAAGTTTCAAAACCCTTTTGCTTTTTATCTACATTAAACTGCTTTCTCCCATTTTTCCGGGACCAAGAATAGATTTTTGTTTAATTCCTCCTGAATTTCCCCATAACTTACGTTTTTGAATCAATTACCCAAAAACCCATCTTTGTGTCATCGGGCGAAAATTTGATCATATAAACTAGAAATTTCCCCTCATCAAGATAAATTGATATATATTAAAAAACAAAAAGGGGCCCCAAAGGGACTGACCCCTTTTGGAAAACGCCATTTGGGTTACGGGACCCCCCACTGGGTTTTAAAACCCCCAAATTTATGGACCCCTCTCTGCTTCCTGTCAGTGACCCATGACTGACCCCACGAGACCTTTTTCCCCCCCAATGCCATGAGCTGCCCTTTTTTTAAAAACGGGTCTATTGTGCGGAACTCTATCAAAACCTTACTAAAATAAAAGTAAATAATATCAAGTTTTTTAAATCGGGGGTAAAACAGCCTAAAAAAGGCGTTACTGAAGAAATTTAAAAAAATTAGTAAGACAAGACCGGCCTCTTGTAAATTTCCATGCTGGTATCTTTAAACAAGCTATGTTTATCGATATGGTTCTTAAAAATTAGCTTTTAATTGACTCTATTTTTTTTGCCTCCCAATTGAGGTCGGGTTATTGGGGGGGTTAATTTGACAGTAACACTTGCCCCTGTTTTCGTACTTGACTAAAGAACCCTACTGTGTAGGCAAAAACGTTTCTTTAATAAAGATACCAAAACTGTTGAATATGTGTCTTCCCTAACAACGGGGAATTTTACATTAGCCAGGCGGTAACATTCATTGACAACGGGGGACCTCTTCTATGGCGAAATGACATGTATGCCAAGGATGGGGTTAACTTATCTGGGTTTGTGGGGTGGGGGGGCATGGCCAACGCAGTGGGGGAGCTTTTTAAGTCTTTAAATGGGAAATAGTTAGTGGAAAGGGGTTTTTTTGCGGGGAAAACTTTTTAAAGTCTCAGGGTATTTAATAGGGAGTATTTGGGGAGAACTGTAATAGGAAAAATGAGGTGGTTATTGGAAAGCCAGTGGAAACTGTTTGAAAAGGGGAAAAGTAATGGGTTTTTGTGGAAATAACAAAAAGGAGCGGGAAAGGGTTTAAAGAAAAGTGGGGGGGTTTTTAAGTATTTTTTCCCAAAATAGGACGCAGGGGCTAGGAATAAAAAAGGAGGGGAGTTGGGGCAGTTGCTAGTGCAGGTATCATAGATGTTTTTACCTTTTACTGAGACGGGGTTTTTAATTTAAAAAATGACGGGACATGCCTGCAGATGTCACATTCAGGGTTTTAAATTGTTCCAAGTAGATAGGGTATCGGGAAGGGGGGGGGGGGGGTGGCATTGTATGCCCGAGATCGCTTGAACTTTTTCCCTTTAAAAAAGGGAAATTAAGTCAAAAGGAACACATACAGAGTCTTTTTGGGATGGGAATTTTTCAGAGGGGCATAAAAAATTAGCTTTGGGTTTTGTGATATACCCCCCCCCAAAAATTTAGTGGGGGACCAGGGGAGAAAACTAGGGAAAAGGGAATTGTTGGGCCCAAAAAGGGCACGATAATGTAGAAAAATTCTAGGGACTTTAACTTTAGTCATATTGATTGGAATTTCTTGACGGGAATTTTTAGAATCATACGACTTTTTAGAAGTGGGGGTTCAGGTTTGGGTTTTTTGAAGCAGTCTGTGACAGAACCTACGGGGGTAATAAATGCTTGACTTGTTCTGGAAAAAATTGAACCCCTTTTTAATAATTTAGAATTTTCAGAGGAACGGGGGTGTAAGGGGACCACAGATCAATTACTTTTTAAAATTTTGAAGGGAAGTAGTAGTGGGGGATAACTCATTTAAAAGTGCCAAATTTTTGTTTTGCAGATTTCGATTTGGGGTTAGGGGAACCCCTTTTAAAAATCTGTTGACTGGGGTAACGAAGAGAGCTATCAATATGACAGTTTTCTGAACACCAAAAACATGTGCTCAAAGAAACGTTTATCCCTTATAAAGAAATTAGGGTCAAAAAGAAATGACCCAAAAAAGGATGAATAAAGGTGAAATATCTTGGGCATAAGAAAGGGAATTTTTAGGGTATCAAAAGAGGCGAGGGGGCATCTTATGAATTTAGTTTTATTGACATTTAAGGGGGGACATTAAAAAGGGGGGTAAGAAAAGCTAAAGGGACTATGAAATTAAAGTTGCTAGGGATTTTAAAACTAACCCAAAATTTTTTCCAGGTATATAGAACAAAAGTCAGAGATAAGATAGGGCCCTTAAAAAAAAACCTTTTGGGGGATCTTAAATGGGAAAAAGGGCAATGAAAAAATGCCATTTTTAAAATAAATTTTTTTCTCTCGGTTTTTTCCCCAGGAAGACCTTAAAAATATTCCGGTAAATTTAAATTTTTTTAGTGGGGGCCCGAAGAAGATAAAAATTTTTGTAAAAATTCACAGTCACCCAGTAAATGGGTTTTTGGGAAACAGATAGATCAACTGGGAAACAAAATAAGGGCAAACCGGGGGCCCGATGGGGGTTTTTTCAAGGGGTTTTTAAAGGCATGCAAAATGGAAGTCTGTGAGCCTTTTAATAATATTTTTAATTTATCATTCAAACAGGTGTAGTGTCTTTTATGCGGAAGATGGCTAATGTAATTCCTATTTTGAAAACAGGGGAAAAGCCCTTACCGTTTAAAATTACCCCCCAAAAAAGCTGACCCCCAATTGTAGGCAAAATTACGGGGGTCAATTAAGCTGAGATTATAAGAAGCCATCTCGATAAGCTAGCTTTTATTAAAAAAAACTCAGCCTGGATTCACAAGGGGCCGGGTTTTTGTCTAACAAATTTATTAACTTTTTTAGTTAAAACTTTCGAGGCTGTTGACCAACCCATAAATAAATTTTATATTAATTACCCTTTGATTTTAGTAAGGGATTTGGGTAGAGGGTTTCCCCACTGGCCAACGCAGTGGAGGGAGCTGTTAGGTTTTAAACTTTGGAAAAAAAAGTTAGTTTGGGATGGGTTTTTTTTCGGGGGGAAAAATGTGAAATCGCAGGGTAGTTAAAATGGTACTAGGAGAACTAGTAATAGGCCCCAAAAGAGGTGGATTTGGGAAAGGGCCGTGGCACAAATTGACAAGGCAGTAATAGGGTTTTGTGGAAAAAAAAAAAGGGGGCGGAAGGGTAAAAGAGAAGGAGGGTCTTTAAATATTTATTACACAAATAGTCGCAGTGCTAGGGAAAAAAGTGGCGAGTTGAGGGTGTTGCTAGTTTCAGGGGAACATAGATGTATTTGCCATTCCCGAGACGTTTGGGTTTTAAATTTAAAAAATCGGGACATGGGCCCGCAGAATGTCACATTTCCCGGGTTTTAAATTGTTCCAAGTGATGAAGTGTCGGTAAAAGGGGGGGGGGGGGGTTGGGAAATTTTTATGTCCCAGATCGCTTGAAGGGTTTCATAAAAACGGGGTATTAAGTTGAAGTAACACATACAGAGTCTGTTTGGGAAAAGAATTTTCAGAGGGGCATGAAAAAATTTTTTTTAGGGGTTTTTGATATACCCTCCCCCCAAAATTTTGAAGGGATCAGGGGAAATACATGGGGGGGGAAATTGTTAGGGCCACAAGGGACGATAATGTAGTAATTCTTTGGGGGACTTTAAATTTAGTCATATTGATTTTGGGAATTTTTTGAAATGGGGGAAAATTTTGAATTTACGACTTCTTAGAATTTGTTCGGATTGTTTTTTTTAAAGAGTTTTTTGACGAACCTAAAGGGGTAATAACCGCTTGAGTTAGTTCCCGGCCAAAAAAATGAATCCCCTTTTTAATAAATTTTGAAGGGGACAGAGGGGAAATGGGGTGCTAGCCCACCACAAATTTAATTACATTTTGCTTTGAATGGAAGTATGTTTGAGGGATAACTCGTAACGTCCCCGTTCCCCGCTTAGCAGATTAGATGGGCTTAGAGAACACTTATACTGTTGACTGGGTAACGAAGACAGTTTTTGAAAAAATATGACATTTTTTCTGAAAAAATACATGCTGCCAGAGAACGTTTTTTTCCTTAAAAAGAAATTAGATCAAATAAAAATACCCAAATGGATGAATAAAGGCTGAAGTTCTATAGGCATAAGATGGGAAATTTATAGACTATCAAAACAGGCAGGGTCTCTTATAAAATCATTTAATTGCATTAGAGAGACTTTAAAAAAGGGGGGATAAGAGAGAAAAAGGGGACAAAAAATTTAAAATTTTGTAGGGATTCTAAAACTAATCCAAATGTTTTTCCAGGTATATGAACAAAAGTCAAGATAAGATAGGCCCCTTTAAAAATAATAGGGCATCTATGACAAAGAGAATAAATGTCTCGTTTTTAAAAAATTTTATTTTTCTCTCGGTTTTTACACGGGGAAACACTAATAATTTTCCCGGTAATTAATTTTTATAGTGGGCCAGAAGAAATAAATTATGTAACATCACATTTACTAGTGAAATGGTTTGAAGCAGATAAAACCGCTAAGCAAAATAAGTCCCCGGGGTCCTGATGGGGTTTTTTAAAGGGGTTCAAAGGAATGAAAAAATGGAACTCTGGAACCATTAACAAAATATTTTTAATTTATCTTTTCAAACAGGTGTAGTCTGATATGGGGAAAGATGGCTAATGAATTCCTATTTTTAAAAAAGGGGGCAAGTCTTAAAAGTCAAATTACCGCCCAAAAGCCTGACCTCAAATTTTAGGCAAATTACTAGAGTCAAATTATACTCAGATTATAAGAAGCCATCTGATAAGCATAGCTTGATTAATGATACTCAGCAAGGATTTCACAAAGGGGATCTTGTCTAACTAATTTATTAAAATTTCTTAGTAAAGCTTTTTGAGGCTGTTTTACCACGATAAGAATTTTTATATTATTTTTCTTTGATTTTAAAGGCATTTGATGAGTTTTCCCCCCAAAGACTGTTGAAAAAAGTAGCACTCTGGCATTGGGGGAAGGGTCTGTCGTGGATCGAAATTTGGCACACAGACAAAGCAGAGGTGCCCAAAAAATTTGGGGTTTAAATCCGAGTGGGGATCATAACAAGGGGCGTTCCCCCAGGGGTCAGTCTTTGGGCCCTTTTTTAATATATTTTCAATGACTTGATAAGGAAATTCTAGTGATATGAGCAAATTCGCCGATGACCAAGATAGGGAGATAATTGATTCAAAGTGAGTTAGGGGAAATTTTGGAGGGTTTAACAAAACTCTATCTTTGTCAGAAAAAAAGGCAGATGCAGTTTAATGTAATAAATGCAAGGGTTTTGAAGCCGGGAGGCCATAACCCTAGCACTTATAAGTTTAAAAAAATTTTGAATTTTGTTACAGATTGCGAAAAGGACTTGGGGGGTTTTGGAAACAGCAACCTTAAACCCAAAACAGCAATGCCTAAGCGACTAATAAGCAAATAGATTACTGGGATTTTTACAAAAAGGTAAGCAACAGAAGTCCAAGGTCATACGCGATTTATACTCATTGGTAAGGGCCCCACCTAGATTTTCAGCTCAATTCTGGGCTCCAATTACAAATGGGCATAAATTTTTAGAAAACATTCAGCGTAGGGTGACAATTAAAACTAGCATTAGAAATCTTCCTTATGAAGAAAGATTGAAGACTCTAAGTTACATTCCCACTTGTTAGACGAAGAATGAGGGAAGACCTGATCGAAGTGTATAAGTGGAAGATAGGTATTAATAAAGGGGATATTAACAAGGTCTTGAGGATATCTCTCCACGAGAGAACCTCGCCCTGGCAGGTCATAGCAGCTCTCCTTACACAGTGGTTACGTGTACTTAGCTCAGTGGTGATGTGTACTTAGCTCAGTGGTGACGTGTACTTAGCTCTGTGAAGACCTGTTTGTGTGCTCTCTGTGAATCTGAACCATGATGCCCTCTCTTGAGCAACTTTACCAGCAGCTGAGAGAAGAGCTCAGAGTTGCTAAGCTGGAGATACGGCGATTAACGGAGGAGAACAAGAGGATTCGTAGTAAACCTCCTGTTGTGAGTCCCCAGGTTAAGAGGGGAGCTTGGTCAGTGTCCGGGCAACATGGAACCAAGCTGAGGAAACAAGAAAACGGTTGGAGAGGCAGAAACAACGAGAAACCAGAAGACTACCGTGGAAACTTCCAACCAATTCTCCGTGCTACCTGACGAATGTGATTGTTCTACTGGAATGCCACAACGAGCACCAAGGAAGCATTGGCAAGACGTGAGTGAGACATCCCTAGAAACCCCAACAAAGACCATCGAGAACGTCTTGACGAATTCCACAAGTGGTGTAATGCTCCCTGACGAATGTGAGTCTACTACTGGGAGCATCACGAAGGACGACGCCAAGGAAGGTAAAAACATTGTTGTTATTGGAGATAGCCAAGTTAGGTACATGGATAGGGCATTCTGCTTGAAGGATAGGAGTAGGAGGCAGAGAGTGTGTTTTCCTGGGGCTGGGATGAAGGATATTGTTAGCCGTCTGGATGACATCATGAGAGGTAATGGGAGCAATCCTACCATCTGTCTCAGTGCTGGAGGTAACGATGGTGGCAGACATAGGAGTGAGGACCTGATTAGCAGGTATAGGTCAGCAATAGAGATAATTAGGAGGAAGGGTGGGAAACCTGTCATATGTGGCATTTTGCCAAGGAGAGGAGTTGGAAATGAATGGTTGTCCAGAGCAATTGGTGTCAATTGCTGGCTGGACAAATACTGTGAGGAAAATGCGGTAACATTCATTGACAACTGGGACCTCTTCTATGGCAGAAATGACATGTATGCCAGGGATGGAGTTCACTTATCTAGGTGTGGGGTGGGAGCACTGGCCAACGCAGTGGAGGGAGCTGTTAGGTCTTTAAACTAGGAATAGTTAGTGGTATGGGTTTTGGCGGGAAAACTGTGAAGTCGCAGGGTAGTAATATTAGTACTAGGAGAACTAATAATAGGCAAAATGAGGTGGATATTGGAAAGCCAGTGGCACTGATTGACAAGGACAGTAATAGGTTTAGTGGAATAACAAAAAGGAGCAGGAAGGGTAAAGAGAGTGGAGGGTCTTTAAGTATTTATTACACAAATAGACGCAGTGCTAGGAATAAGATGGACGAGTTGAGACTAGTTGCTAGTGCAGGTATCATAGATGTATTTGCCATTACTGAGACGTGGTTTAATTCAAAAAGTAGGGACATGCCTGCAGAATGTCACATTCAGGGATTTAAATTGTTCCAAGTAGATTGAAGTGTCGGGAAGGGGGGTGGGGTGGCATTGTATATCCGAGATCACTTGAACTGTTGCATAAAAACGGGTATTATGTCTGAAGCAACACATACAGAGTCTGTTTGGATAGAATTTTCAGAGGGGCATGAAAAATTAATTTTAGGTGTGATATACCGTCCCCCAAATTTAGATAGGGACCAGGGGAGACTACTATGGGAGGAAATTGTTAGGGCCACAAGGCACGATAATGTAGTAATTCTAGGAGACTTTAACTATAGTCATATTGATTGGAATTTCTTGACTGGGAATTTAGAATCATCCGACTTCTTAGAAGTAGTTCAGGATTGTTTTTTGAAGCAGTTTGTGATTGAACCTACAAGGGGAAATAACCTGCTTGACTTAGTTCTGGCAAACAATGAATCCCTTGATAATAATTTAGAAGTTTCAGAGGAACTGGGTGCTAGCGACCACAAATCAATTACATTTAGCATTGAATGGAAGTATGATAGTAGGGATAACCCAGTAACAGTCCCAGATTTTCGCTTAGCAGGTTACGATGGGCTTAGAGAACACTTATCATCTGTTGACTGGGGTAACGAAGAGAGCTATCAATATGACAGTTTTCTGAACACTATACATGCTGCTCAAAGAACGTTTAAACCTTATAAAGAAATTAGATCAAATAGAAATGACCCAAAATGGATGAATAATAGGCTCAAATATCTACTAGGGCATAAGAAAGGAATTAATAGGCGTATCAAAAGAGGCGAGGTTCATCTTATGAATCAGTATATTGACATTAAGAGGGACATTAAAAAGGGGATAAGAAAAGCTAAAAGGGACTATGAAATTAAAGTTGCTAGGGATTCTAAAACTAACCCAAAAAGTTTTTTTTCCAGGTATATAGAGCAAAAGTCAGAGATAAGATAGGTCCCCATAAAAATAACTATGGGCATCTTACTGACAAAGAGAATGAAATGTGCTCGATTTTAAATAATTATTTTCTCTCGGTTTTTACACAGGAAGACACTAATAATATTTCGGTAATTAATTTTTATCGTGGGTCAGAAGAAGATAAATTATGTAACATCACAGTCACTAGTGAAATGGTTGTGAAGCAGATAGACCGACTGAAGCAAAATAAGTCACCGGGTCCTGATGAGGTTTTTTCAAGGGTTCTTAAGGAATGCAAAATGGAACTCTGTGAACCATTAACTAATATTTTTAATTTATCTCTTCAAACAGGTGTAGTGTCTGATATGTGGAAGATGGCTAATGTAATTCCTATTTTTAAAACAGGGGACAAGTCGTTACCATCAAATTACCGCCCAATAAGCCTGACCTCAATTGTAGGCAAATTACTAGAGTCAATTATAGCTGAGATTATAAGAAGCCATCTCGATAAGCATAGATGGATTAATGACACTCAGCATGGATTCACAAGAGGCCGGTCTTGTCTAACTAATTTATTAACTTTCTTCAGTAAAGCTTTTGAGGCTGTTGACCACGATAAAGAATTTGATATTATTTACTTAGATTTTAGTAAGGCATTTGATAGAGTTCCTCACCAAAGACTGTTGAAGAAAGTAGCAGCTCATGGCATTGGGGGAAGGGTGCTCTCGTGGATCGAATCATGGCTCACAGACAGGAAGCAGAGAGTGTCCATAAATGGGGTTAAATCCGAGTGGGGATCAGTAACAAGTGGCGTTCCACAGGGATCAGTGTTGGCCCCGTTGTTGTTTATAATATATATCAATGATCTTGATGAAGGAATTACTAATGATAAGAGCAAATTCGCCGATGACACGAAGATAGGTAGGATAATTGATTCAAACGTAGATGTTAGGGAACTTCAGGAGGATTTAGACAAACTCTACTCTTGGTCAGAAAAGTGGCAGATGCAGTTCAATGTAGATAAATGCTAGGTTCTGAAGCTCGGGAGTGTCCATAACCCTAGCACTTATAAGTTAAATAATGTAGAACTTAGCCATACAGATTGCGAAAAGGACTTGGGGGTTATGGTAAGCACAACCTTAAACCAAGACAGCAATGCCTAAGCGTGCGTAATAAGGCAAATAGATTACTGGGATTTATATCAAGAAGTGTAAGCAACAGAAGTCCAGAGGTCATACTGCAGCTTTATACATCATTAGTAAGGCCTCACCTAGATTATGCAGCTCAATTCTGGTCTCCATATTACAGAATGGACATAAATTCGTTAGAAAACATTCAGCGTAGGATGACTAAATTAACACATAGCATTAGAAATCTTCCTTATGAAGAAAGATTGAAGACTCTAAGTTACATTCACTTGTTAGACGAAGAATGAGGGGAGACCTGATCGAAGTGTATAAGTGGAAGATAGGTATTAATAAAGGGGATATTAACAAGGTCTTGAGGATATCTCTCCACGAGAGAACCTCGCCCTGGCAGGTCATAGCAGCTCTCCTTACACAGTGGTTACGTGTACTTAGCTCAGTGGTGATGTGTACTTAGCTCAGTGGTGACGTGTACTTAGCTCTGTGAAGACCTGTTTGTGTGCTCTCTGTGAATCTGAACCATGATGCCCTCTCTTGAGCAACTTTACCAGCAGCTGAGAGAAGAGCTCAGAGTTGCTAAGCTGGAGATACGGCGATTAACGGAGGAGAACAAGAGGATTCGTAGTAATCCTCCTGTTGTGAGTCCCCAGGTTAAGAGGGGAGCTTGGTCAGTGTCCGGGCAACATGGAACCAAGCTGAGGATCAAGAAAACGGTTGGAGAGGCAGAAACAACGAGAAACCAGAAGACTACCGTGGAAACTTCCAACCAATTCTCCGTGCTACCTGACGAATGTGAGTGTTCTACTGGGAATGCCACAACGAGCACCAAGGAAGCATTGGCAGACGTGAGTGAGACATCCCTAGAAACCCCAACAAAGACCATCGAGAACGTCTTGACGAATTCCTCAAGTGGTGTAATGCTCCCTGACGAATGTGAGTCTACTACTGGGAGCATCACGAAGGACGACGCCAAGGAAGGTAAAAACATTGTTGTTATTGGAGATAGCCAAGTTAGGTACATGGATAGGGCATTCTGCTTGAAGGATAGGAGTAGGAGGCAGAGAGTGTGTTTTCCTGGGGCTGGGATGAAGGATATTGTTAGCCGTCTGGATGACATCATGAGAGGTAATGGGAGCAATCCTATTATCTGTCTCAGTGCTGGAGGCAACGATGTTGGCAGACCTAGGAGTGAGGACCTGATTAGCAGGTATAGGTCAGCAATAGAGATAATTAGGAGGAAGGGTGGGAAACCTGTCATATGTGGCATTTT
Source organism: Cherax quadricarinatus (assembly GCF_026875155.1). Classification (NCBI taxonomy): domain Eukaryota; kingdom Metazoa; phylum Arthropoda; class Malacostraca; order Decapoda; family Parastacidae; genus Cherax; species Cherax quadricarinatus. Next base: position 25,160,646 of record NC_069465.1, on the reverse strand, counting down.
GCCAAGGAGAGGAGTTGGAAATGAATGGTTGTCCAGAGCAATTGGTGTCAATTGCTGGCTGGAAAAATACTGTAAGGAAAATGCGGTAACATTCATTGACAACTGGGACCTCTTCTATGGCAGAAATGACATGTATGCCAGGGATGGAGTTCACTTATCTAGGTGTGGGGTGGGAGCACTGGCCAACGCAGTGGAGGGAGCTGTTAGGTCTTTAAACTAGGAATAGTTAGTGGTATGGGTTTTGGCGGGAAAACTGTGAAGTCGCAGGGTAGTAATATTAGTACTAGGAGAACTAATAATAGGCAAAATGAGGTGGATATTGGAAAGCCAGTGGCACTAATTGACAAGGACAGTAATAGGTTTAGTGGAATAACAGAAAGGAGCAGGAAGGGTAAAGAGAGAGGAGTGTCTTTAAGTATTTATTACACAAACAGTCGCAGTGCTAGGAATAAGATGGACGAGTTGAGACTAGTTGCTAGTGCAGGTAACATTGATGTATTTGCCATTACTGAGACGTGGTTTAATTCAAAAAGTAGGGACATGCCTGCAGAATGTCACATTCAGGGTTTTAAATTGTTCCAAGTAGATAGAAGTATCGGGAAGGGGGGTGGGGTGGCACTGTATGTCCGAGATCGCTTGAACTGTTGCATAAAAACGGGTATTATGTCTAAAGCAACACATACGGAGTCTGTTTGGATAGAATTTTCAGAGGAGCATGAAAAGTTAATTTTAGGTGTGATATACCGTCCCCCAAATTTAGATAGGGACCAGGGAAGACTACTATGGGAGGAAATTGTTAGAGCCACAAGGCACGATAATGTAGTAATTCTGGGAGACTTTAACTTCAGTCATATTGATTGGAATTTCTTGACTGGGAATTTAGAATCATACCACTTCTTAGAAGTAGTTCGGAATTGTTTTTTGAAGCAGTTTGTGACAGAACCTACAAGGGGTAATAACCTGCTTGACTTAGTTCTGGCAAACAATGAATCCCTTGTTAATAATTTAGAAGTTTCAGAGGAACTGGGTGCTAGCGACCACAAATCAATTACATTTAGAATTGAATGGAAGTATGATAGTAGGGATAACGCAGTAACAGTCCCAGATTTTTGCTTAGCAGAGTACGGTGGGCTTAGAGAACACTTATCATCTGTTGACTGGGGTAACGAAGAGAGCTATCAATATGACAGTTTTCTGAACACAATACATGCTGCTCAAAGAACGTTTATCCCTTATAAAGAAATTAGATCAAATAGAAATGACCCAAAATGGATGAATAATAGGCTGAAATATCTACTAGGGCATAAGAAAGGAATTTATAGGCGTATCAAAAGAGGCGAGGGTCATCTTATGAATCAGTATATTGACATTAAGAGGGACATTAATAAGGGGATGAGAAAAGCTAAAAGGGACTATGAAATTAAAGTTGCTAGGGATTCTAAAACTAACCCAAAAAGTTTTTTCCAGGTATATAGAACAAAAGTCAGAGATAAGATAGGTCCCCTTAAAAATAACTATGGGTACCTTACTGACAAAGAGAATGAAATGTGCTCGATTTTAAATAATTATTTTCTCTCGGTTTTTACACAGGAAGACACTAATAATATTCCGGTAATTAATTTTTTCTAGTGGGCCAGAAGATAGTTAAATTATGTAACATCCAGTCACTATGTGAAATGGTGTAGGCAAAACTACTTAGAGTCAATTATAGTGGGAATTATAAGGAAGCATCATCGATAAGCTAAGCTTGTTTAAGGATACCTCAACTGGATTCACAGACAAAGAGGACCGGTCTTGTCTAACTAATTTGTTAACTTTCTTCAGTAAAGCTTTTGAGCTGATGACAACGATAAGGAATTTGATATTATTACTTAGATTTAGTAAGGCTTTTGATAGATTTTTCCACACCATAGACTGTGTTTGCACACCTGAATGGGTTTACAATGATTATTATGTAAATATAATGTATATTCCTTGTTTCATTTAATTTATATTGCTATAATATTTCTGCCGATGAATAGCTAAATCGTAAATGTATTGACTTTTATATTTTATTTGACCTGTTATAGTGTTATTTGACTTATGTTGTTAGGATGTACATAATATTGTGCTCAGTTCAAGTCTTGATTGTCAAACTACTGTAATTATTGCTTGTCGCCTCGTTATACTGCCGCTTCTGAGCTGTGCTGTCCATGGGCTATCACGTGTTCAATGGGGTTGTCCTCACCTCCCTTGAAAGTTTTAGTCTGCTCTAGACTCGCTTGGTGGTTGGACAGTTGTCTGTCTCATTATTCTTGATTAGTTCTGTAGAATCTTTCACAGAACGCATTGTCATAGACTTAGTGAATTTTCGACGTTGACCCACCTCCCCCCCCGTTGTACTGTGGTCTGTGTGCGCTTTAGACCACTCTGAACATCTCAGGTCCCTTTAGCTATAGGCTCTGACTAATAGTACTGGTTTCTGTGTTTGTCAAGTCAGGGTTTTTCACTATGATGAACTTAGATTCAGTAGTATAGGAGTTTGTAATTTTTGTGGAGGATCTGATGATGGTCCCCACTTAGTGTCGTTATATTATCTCCACTTCCTGATCTGTTGTCGCAGTCAATATGCATTGCTATTGGCTTAGCATGTCTTTTCATTGTTCAAGCAGGACTGTTCTGGTGACAGTCTCAGTCAAGAAGTAGTTTTATTAGTGGACTTTGTTGTCAGTCACTTGTTTAAGTCTAGTCGAGTCCGCTGAGAACATAGTGAACTACTTTGAAGCACTTACTTACATACACACTTACTTGTACATATTGATAATATCTTTATTAAATGTTAAATGTACCAGATGGTACTTAAGAATTATAAAATTGATATGTGCTTTCAGCACAATAATATTGAACTAGAGTGATTGATTTTATTTTGATTGCTTAGTGATTTATTATTTGATAATATACCCTCTAGACTTAATAAATTTACTTAAATTTAATTTTCTAGTTAGTAGCCTACCAGTTGTATTCCTGAGCACTATTGAATAATACTGATTTAATGGATAATTGGACAAGTTTACTGACTACTTGTTACGAAAACCACGTCAGTACAGTAAACAGGCCTGGATGCCTAGAAGGGCAGTCCTTTTAGTATTCACTGAGAGATCTCTAAGCTTTTAGATCGCGTCGTTTTTTGTAAACAAATGGGGGCCTGTCCGGGAAGCTCTTGATCCAAGGTGTTTGGAGAATTGTCCAGTGGGACAATACTAGTACTTTTATGGTCCCTCAAAACACTTTGAGTACTTTCCTAATCTGAAGACTTTTGAGTTTAGTCTCTTGTACAACTTACCAGTGGATGTATGTACCTGACTGAGTCTCTGGATCCAAGGAGGATGGAAAAATACTGTTTGAGTTCTAGCTTATTCAAACCAACACTAAAGATTCCTATTAGGGATTATAGTTCCCATAATCCACTCTCTCGTAGTACAATTATTTTGTGATGGATGCCAAATGTGAAAACAGATAATTGATACTCTGATTTGTCTGAGTTAAAGTACATTAAAAACTTCAGACATTGTTGACAAGTAGCCAAGTATCTCGGTTGTGACGAATAACAGGAATTACACAGCTGAAACTGTCAGAGCATTAATTAAGATATAATGTATTTCCTGCTCATTCAGAGATGTCTGATTATGAATCAGATTCAGAAAGCCTAGTTGTCCAATAGGAAGTATGACTTATTTGATGAAAGTTTGAAGAAAGAGCAACTAGGGCAGATTAGAAGTGGTCTAGGTCAGAGCCTAGTGTCCGAGCTAGTTGTAGCTCGTTCTCGCTCCAACGCCTTCCCTACTGAACTACTTCAGTACAGAGTGTAGCTGGTGGATGTGACGCAGCTAATACCTCGTACTTGTGTATACTAACCTGTATTTACTTATCTAGAACAGATCTAGACACTCTAGAGCACGGCTGGACGAAGTGTCCGACCTAAGGACCGTCCAGACCATGTTAATCTTCCCTACTCCTCCATTTACACTGGTCCTATCTCTCAGGAACGTTTGAGAGGTTTGAAGCCTCCTTATGTTGCAGACCTGCACACAATAGAGGCACAGAGGAAAATTTGAACGAAGAGATTTCCAAAGAGAAAATGTTCGTCTGTTAAGGACAACAGATACTGATAGATCACAGGAAACATTTTAATGTGCAGAAAGCTGCATCTATGGTTCCTAAGTTATTTGAAAGTGACTTAGACACATATTATGAAGTGTTTGCAGAACAGGCACGTGCCTAATGAACTGGCACGTAAAGCACTGCGCAACATTGTTGCATTTTCACTGCTTTGACAGGACAAGCTCAAAACTGTACTGCGCTTTGCCATTTACCAAGTACATTAGTCTATGACGCTGTCAAACAAAACAATTTCTACGAGAGTATTATACTTGTTACCTGCGTAAGTTATCAAAGAGGCCATTTCGTTCGTTACAACGACGACATAGATCAACTTGTGTTAGAGTTTGCCAGTGAGAAAAAAGTTTGCATTTCAGAGGCGGTTGTAGGGTTGCCAAGTGTAACAACCTACGACAGTCTTGTTTCAGTTGTTACTACACAGAGTGTTAACAACTGTAGCCTGCTGACATACAAGAATATTCTGATTCAATATATACCTCAGATATTCTGAACTGCAGCATTAGGCAGGACAATTACGAGATTCTCACAATTGTACGTACTAAAACACAAAGAAACAAGAGTATCTAAAGATTGTCCTAGAAGTTGGCAACCTAAAGCAGCCTGCTCAATTGCTGGCCTGATGTACCTGCCTACTGTAAACTTCTCATTACTTTACCAGGAAAACTCACATACTGAATTCTGTCTCTGTGGGTTTAGATGAACCTGAAAACGAGAAGAAAGAAAGTTAAATGTACTATTGTAACAGGAAAAGGGACATGCTGAGAGATGCTATAAGTTAGAAAGAGATACGAGATACAGTCGTGCGGTGGCGCCCACTCAAGTCGTATCCTCTCCGAGCGAACAACGGCACAAAATCCAGCAATTTCCTCTTATCCATACTGTTTTAGATATGTTATTCAGGATAGACGACTAAGCGTCAGAAAGTGTATCTGACGAAAAGATTCGCTTCAGCGATGAGTCCTTACTTTTCCGAGAGAATAAAGTTAGGATTTGACGAATCACATCTAACTGATAGATAATTTTCTTTCAGAGGACACTGGCAGTTATCTCACCTTATAAGAGAGATGTACTGCCCATAACTGATGATACCTATTGTAAGATAGATGTATGTTAGAAAGCCTATGGTGGAGGCTTGTTATAAAAGTAGCCTCTCACAAATCTTTTATATTCAACAACGCTATATATTTAGTGGGTATATTCCAGTATGGTGTATTTCCTGCAGGTCAGTGGGACTTGTGATAGGGAACGATATCCTTTTCTTTCCAGCTGGTATATTGTAAAAGAAACAATTGTGATTGATAACAACACTGATGATAATTATGCCATTGAAGCCTTGTAGAGAGAAACCTATTTATTTCCTCTCAGTGCACATTACTAGAGCTATGTCAAAGAATACAACAACCATACCCTGTCTCCTGTTGAGTTAGTGGATGACTATGATTTTACGGGCTTGAATATGTTGTTTAGTGATGCTCTGCGCCCCAGGGTCATTACATAATCCCCCGTCATCAACCTATGTCATGATCAACTGACGTTTTAAAATTTTCTTATTATGATGATTTAATCAAGGGATCAGTTTCGTGTTCAGTCACTGGAAAAAAACTGAGAGATATAGCAGTTAATGAGAGTTGAAGGAAAGGATCTCGTTAAATTGTTACTATCTATAGTAAAACGGTGTACTGATGGAGAAAATACATGTAAAGTTGTCAGCTGATAGTGTTTCCACCACAGTTAAGCATTTCGTAGTTGTTACCAGTTAATTTGTGAACAAGCCATTGATTTTGCTCCACAAATAGTCCCATTGGAGGACATTTGGGTGTCAACGAAGACACTCGGTAAACTGGCAAATCATTTTACTTGGCCAAAGATGAAGGAAACAGTAGCTGATCATGTGCGACGTTGACCACGTGTGGTCAAGAAGTGACAGGCAAGGCCAGCAGCACCACACCTCCACCTGCGCCTCTCATTCCCTATCACCGTGCATGGTGAACCATTCTCACGTCTTTTATTATTGATTGTGTTGGTCCTATTGCAGAACCAATTAGTCGGAGACCAATACATATTTACTATTATGGCCGCTGCAACACGATATCCCGACAGCTATTCCTATGAGAAAGAAAAATTAATGCTCGTGCTATTGTGAGAGACAGCTGATGAAAATTTTCTACCAGGTTGGATTGCCACGAGAGATACAATCAGATCAGGGATTAACTTCACTTCTAAGATCTTTCGAGAAAGCACTTATCCCACATAGAAATTATAGTCGTACTTCAACCAGTTATCATCCACTAGTCACTAAGTTGCTCTAGAGGTTTCAACCAGACACTGACAATCCATGCATGAGAGCTTATTGTGAACATTTTTCTAGAGGTCTGGGATGAGGGCTATACTTTTCTTCTGTTCGCTATGAGAGAAAGTTGAACAGAAAGTCTTCCGGATTTAAGTCCGTTTGAATTATATTCGGACACCAAGGCACGTGGTTCTCGCAGTGTTAAAAGACGTGTGGACAGGGAAAATCAAATCCTTCATGAGTACTTCACTTTCATTATGCAGCAAACATTTGACAGCCGCTAGAGACTAGCTTCGATAAACTAGTTTCAGCACAAGCTAGAATGAAGCAACTTCTATTGACAAGCGTGCTCTCTCTTCGTTTCTTTTAAAGGGAGGGGATAAGGTGTGGCTCGGAAATTACGTACAGGTCATGCCTCTACAAGCAAAGGTAGATGGGCCCTGGAAGGAAGTAGTGAAAGCTTAGCGACCCGTAAATTACTGGTATGTACGCCTGGGGAAAAAGAAATCTAATATGTGTACCTCATGTTTAACCAGCTTAAGGCATTACTACGCTAGTCCTCTACCTACTACTTCTATTCTTCCTAGGGACAGAGGAAGGGAAACGTTCAGTATACCTGACATCTCTAGAGGTATAGAGGTTCGTTTAGAAAATTCAGTGACTCTACAATCACTAGACGATTTTCTTAGTTACCTTGAGTGGTGATAAGCTGGTGTATTAAAAACATGATTTTGCATTCCCTGAATTGTTCGGTGAGGTTCCTAAACGTTGTACTCTGGGTTGTACATGACGTTGATGTACAGGGAGATCTCACCCATTAAGCAATCACCATATAGGATGAGTCCAACGAAGCATAAGCATGTGGGTGAAGAGGTTGATTTTCTGTTTTTCTCAGGACTTATGAGCGCAGTAAAAAGTCCTATGGCTTCTCCCTGTATTTATAGTGCCTAAACCCTGACGTGTAGTTTCTGGATGTGCACTGATTACAGGAAGTGAAACTCTGTCACCTTGCCTGATGGTTATTCTCTAACCTCGCTCATTGACGACCTTTATTGACGTGTGTCAGGAGCCAGTATGTCAGCCGTGTTAGATCTCTTACGAGAGCTTTATCAAGTCCCCCACTTACTGAAACGTGCTCAAGAAATATCTGTTTTTACTGTTCAGATGGAAATTGTTTAACTACTCGTCACCCTTCGGCCTATGTAACGCGGCTTCTTCATTCAGCATATAATGAACAGACGTTGACCCACAACTTTGGAGCAGAAGCCTACCTTGACGACCTTAGTGGTTTTGTACAGTGACGAGGTGGGAACAGCACTTGACGCGTCTCAGAGCATTGTTTGAGAGGACTCGCTCGCACTACTTCACTGGTAACTTAGCAAATGTAGTTTTGCGTCAAGCCAAGATGACCTATTCTAGGTTTTGTATCGGCCCAAGGTGAGGTGGTTGCTCCTATTGTCGGCTAAGGTTCGTGCAATTTCTGAATTCAGTGCACCAGGATTAGGAAAGGAGTACAGAGATTCCTGGCTATGGCTAGGATGGATAGTATCGCAGGTTCTGTCAAACTTTTCTCAGATTGCAGTTCCCCTTACTGAGCTCTTACTCAGTAGCAAAGTTTCAGTTTCACCTGACTAGAGATTGTTCAGACTCGTTCAAAAGGTTGAAGCGCTTTACTAACCTCTGCTCCCTGTGTTGAAAAGTCCTAATTTCAATCTTACACTTCTTTTTACATATAGATGCCGAGGATAGTGATTTATGCATGGGGCTGTGCTGCTCCAACAGTCAACTCACTGGCCATTCTTCCATTCCTATATGTTACTTTTCATTTATGCTTAAACGACACCAGCAAAATCTATTGCCACTATTGAGATATAGAGGCTCTGGTCCTTGTGGTGGCGTTGGAACATTTTGACGTGTATTTGGGGCCACTTCCCCACTTTTAAAATTAACGTTTTTTCTGACCACAATCCACTCACTGATCTAAATACTATAAAGAGTTAAAAATGGTAGATCATGAGGTGGGCCTCAGATCCAACCCTATTCCAATTAGTATAAACACTAACGATAACGTGGTCATTGTAAATGTAATTGCTGACGCTCTGTCACGGCCTTTAATATTATCAGTTACATAATTAAACGCGAATTTTTATGACCAAATACCTTTTGTTACTTGCTGATGTCAAATTCACAGTAAAGTAACTTAATCCCTCCCGTCCATATAACTATATAGACTCATGTCACGTCTAATTATTACTATTTATGTATTCACAGTATTGTTGTGTGCGGAAGGAGACCAAGCTGAGTGTGAGTGGTTAGTGTCGTCGTGGGCGAGGTTACCGGTGTGAGAAACACTGTCCTGCCGCAAGACCCCCCCCACCTAACTACACACCTTAAGCTGTTTTCATTACTCAGATGTTCATAATGCCTAGCATTCCACACCACTACTTAAAGGTGGGAATTGCAGTCTCCTTTATATTCGAGGCCTCAACCGTGCTCCTACTCATTGTTGCTATCCTGTCTCTACACTGATGTACATAACCACGAGTATGAGAGATACGTACTGTGTACGGCCGATATAGATAGTACTAGGGGCAATATCTAGTGACAGGACGCTGTGAAATTGATAGAGGCGCTGGCCAAGAGGGGAGACTTTGATTAATATTTATATTAAATTGTATTTAATATAAGTAATCAGTTATAATGTGAAAGACATTTAATGCAACTCCTAGTGCGACCTCTGTCGTGTTGGGGGGGAGTTTTGGCAACCCCTGAAGGGCGTTACTATGATTTTTATTATGTATATATAATGTATATTACCTTTTCATTTATTTTATATTGCTTATTATTTGCGATAATAGCTAATGTAAATGTTATGAATTTATATTATTATTTGACTGTTATATTGTTCATTTTGACTTTAATGTTGTTAGGATGTATCATATTGTGCTCAGTTCAACGTTTGATTGTTAAACTACCTTGTAATTATCGCTTGGTCGCTCGTTATACTAGCCGGCTGCTGTGCGTGGGCTGTCACGGGGCTATCACGGAATCCGAGGGGGGGTGTCCTCACCTCCCTGAAGTTCTTTAGTCTGCTCTAGCTCGCTTGGTGGTTGACAGATTGTCTGTCTCATTATTCTTGTAAGTTCTGTAGAACTCTGTTCACAGAACAATTGTATAGACTTAGTGAATTTTCGACGTTTTGTACTGAGGTTGTGTGCCGCTTACGACACTCAGAACATCTCGGGTCCTAGCTATAGCCTTCTGAACTAATTTTCTGTACTGGTTTCTGTGTAATGTCAATAGCTCAGGGTTTTTCTATGTGAAATTAGCATTCAGTAGTATGGGAGTTTTTGTAACTTTTTGGGGATCTGATGATGGTCCCTTACTTCGTGTCGTTATATAATCTACCAGATCCTGATTCTGTGTCGCAGTCACTATATTGCATGGCTATTAGGCTTAGCATTCTTCTCATTGTTCAAACGACTGTTCTGGTTGCCAGTCGGTCATAGAAGTTAGTTTATTAGAGACTTTGTCAGTTCACTTGTTTAAGTCTAGTCGAGTGTGAGACATTAGTGAACTATTAGAGCGCTTTATAACTTACACACTTGTACAGACTTGTATATCTTATAAATGTTAATGTACCAAGACGGTCATAGAAATTATAAAGGTCATAGTGCTTTCAGACAATAATATTGAACTCTCTGCTCTCTCGCAGAGGATGATTTTATTTTGATTGCTGTGATTAATTTAATTTCGATAATATACTCTAGACTTAATAGATTTATTAAATTTTAATTTCTCTAGATAGTAGCTACCAGTTGGAATCCTGAAGCACAATTGAATAATACTGAATTTTAATGGATAATTGGCACAAGGAAAACTGATACTTGTTCACAAAAACCCAGTAACAGGCTGATGCTAGAAGGGCAGTCCTTTCTAGTATTCACTGGAGTCTCTAGCTTTCAGAATCGCTTTTTTTGTAACAGACTGTTTTTAAGAAAAGTGGCTGCTCATGGCATTTAGGGGGTAAAAGTGCTCTTCGTGGATGAGTCATGGCTCATGACAGGAAGCAGAGAGATGTCCATAAATGGTGGTTAAATCCGAGTGGGGAACCGTAAAAAGTGGCGTTTCCACTAGGGATCAGTCTGGGCCCATTGTTGATTATATATATATCAATGATCTTGATGAGGGAATTACTAGTGATATGAGCAAATTCGACGATGACACAAAGATAGGTAGGATAATTGATTCAAACGCAGATGTTATGGAACTTCAGAGGTTTTTAAACAAACTCTATTCTTGGTCAGAAAAGTGGCAGATGCAGTTCAATGTAGATAAATGCAAGGTTCTGAAGCTTGGGAGTGCCCATAACCCTAGTACTTATAAGTTAAATGATGTAGAACTTAGCCATACAGATTGCGAAAAGGACTTGGGGGTTATGGTGAGCAGCAACGTTAAACCAATACAGCAATGCCTAAGCGTACGCAATAAGGCAAATAGATTACTGGGATTTATATCAAGAAGTGTAAGCAACAGAAGTCCAGAGGTCATACTACAGCTTTATACATCATTAGTAAGGCCTCACCTAGATTATGCAGCTCAGTTCTGGTCTCCATATTACAGAATGGACATAAATTCCTTAGAAAACATTCAGCGTAGGATGACTAAATCAATACATAGCATTAGAAATCTTCCTTATGAAGAAAGATTGAAGGCTCTTAAGTTACATTCACTTGTTAGACGAAGAATGATGGGAGACCTGATCGAAATGTATAAGTGGAAGATAGGTATTAATAAAGGTGATATTAATAAGGTATTGAGGATGTCTCTCCAAGAGAGAACCCGCAGTAATAGATTTAAATTAGATAAGTTTAGATTTAGAAAGGACATAGGAAAGCATTGGTTTTGAAATAGGGTAGTTGATGAATGGAACAGTCTACCTAGTTGGGTTACTGAGGCTGGGACTTTGGATAGTTTCAAATATAGGTTGGATAAGTACATGAGTGGGAGGGGTTGGATTTGAGTGAGACTTTCACATCAGAGCTTATTTCTTGGGAAGCATTGAAAATTGGGTTGGGCAAATGTTTTGTTAGTGGGAAGAATTATAAAGGACCTGCCTAGTATGGGCCAACAGGCCTCCTGCAGTGTTCCTCCTTTCTTAAGTTCTTATGTGACGTGTACTTAGTTCCCAGTGGTGACGTGTACATAGCTATGTGAAGACCTGTTTGTGCGCTCTCTACGAATTGAAGCAAGATGCCCTCCATCGAACAACTTTACCAACAGCTTAAGGAAGAATTGAGAATGGCGAAGATGGAGATTCGGCGACTGACTGAGGAAAGCAAGAAGATTCGTAGTAGTCCTCTTGTTTTGAGTCCTCAGGTCAAGAAAGGAAATGGTCAGTGGCTGGACAGCAGGGAACGAAGTTGATGATAAAGAAGACGAATGGATAGGTAGAAACGATGAAGAAGAAAGAGATTGCTGTGGAAACTGTTTTGGAAACATCTAATGCTTTCTCCGTGCTATCCGACGAATGAGAGTCGACTACTGGGAACGTCACGATGAACGACACCAAGGTAAGAATATTGTTTTTGTTGGGGATAGCCAAGTTAGGTATATGGATAGGTTATTCTGCTTGAAGGACAGGAGTAGGAGACAGAGAGTTTGCTTTCCTGGGGCTGGGATGGAGGATATTGTTAGCCGTCAGGATGACATCATGAGAGGTAATGGGAGCAATCCTATTATCTGTCTCAGTGCTGGAGGCAACGATGTTGGCAGACGTAGGAGTGAAGACCTGATTAGCAGGTATAGGTAAGCAATAGAAATAATTAGGAGGAAGGGAGGAAACCCTGTCATATGTGGTATTTTGCCAAGGAGAAGAGTTGGAAATGATTGGTTGTCCAGGGCAATTGGTGTCAATTGCTGGCTGGACAAATACTGTTAGGAAAATGCGGTAACATTCATTGACAACTTGGACCTCTTCTATGGCAGAAATGACATGTATGCCAGGGATGGGGTTCACTTATCTAGGTCTGGGGTGGGAGCACTGGCAACTGCAGTGGAGGGAGCTGTTAGGTCTTTAAACTAGGAATAGTTAGTGGTATGGGTTTTGGCAGGAAAACAGTGAAATCCAAGTGTAGTAATATTATGAGTTCTAGGGAAACTAGTAATAAGCAGAACGAGGTAGATATTGAAAAGCCAGTGACATTGGGTGATAAGGACAGTAGTAGGTTTAGAAGAAAAACAGAAATGAGCAGGAAGGGTAAAGAGAAAGGAGAGTCTTTCAGTGTTTATTATGCTAATAGCCGCAGTGCTAGGAGTAAGATGGACGAGTTGATATTAGTTGCTAGTGCAGGTAACATTGATGTATTTGCCTTAACTGAGACGTGGTTTAATTCAAAAAGTCGGGACATGCCTGCGGAATGTCACATTCAGGGTTTTAAATTGTTCCAGGTAGATAGAAGTATCGGGAAGGGGGGTGGGGTGGCATTGTATGTCCGAGATCGCTTGAACTGTTGCATAAAAACGGGTATTAAGTCTGAAATAACACATACAGAGTCTGTTTGGATAGAATTTTCAAAGGGGCATGAAAAACTGATTTTAGGAGTGATATATCGTCCCCCAAACTTAGATAGGGACCAAGGGAGACTACTATGGGAGGAAATTGTTAAGGCCACAAGGCACGATAATGTAGTAATTCTAGGAGACTTTAACTTTAGTCATATTGATTGGAATTTCTTGACTGGGAATTTAGAATCCATGATGTTGCACTGTCTGACAAGTTGTGCAAGAAAGGTATAAAATACTGACAATATGTTTTAACTTTCATATTGTCGATATTTTATAAGAACATAATAACATAAGAAAGGAGGACGAAGGTGAAGGAAAAAGTAGGACCTCTGAAAACTGGGAATGGACAGCTGACGGATAATGAACTGGAAATGTGTTCCTTATTTAATGACTATTTTTTTGTCAGTTTTTGCACAGGAAGATGTAAATGAGATTCCAGTAATTAGCAATTATTTAGTTCCTGATGAGTTGAAGTTAACTAATATTACTGTCACAAGGGACATGGTTATTAAAAAGATAGACAAACTGAAACAAAATAAGTCCCCGGGACCCGATGAGTTGTTTTCCAGGTTACTTAAGGAATGCAAGATGGAGCTTAGTCAGCCATTAACGAGTGTATTCAATGCGTCCATTCTTACCGGTGTTGTGCCAGAGTTGTGGAAGATGGCTAATGTGGTTCCTATATTCAAATCAGGGGAAAAGTCCACTCCTTCAAATTACCGTCCAATAAGCCTGACATCTACAGTGGGCAAGTTATTAGAATCAATTATAGCTGACATTATCAGAAGTCACCTTGAAAAGCATAACTTGATAAATGAATCTCAGCATGGATTCACGAGAGGTCGTTCTTGCCTGACAAACTTACTGACGTTCTTCAATAGAACATTTGAGGCAGTTGGACAGTGATAAGGAATATATATTGTTTATTTTGGGTTTTAGTAAAGCCTTCGACAGAGTGCCTCACAAGAGACTCTTAAGAAAAGTGGCAGCTCATGGTATAGGAGGTAAAGTTCTAGCATGGATTGAGGCATGGCTTACCAATAGAAAGCAGAGAGTTACCATTAATGGAGTGAAATCTGAGTGGGGATTAGTCACTAGTGGCGTTCCACAAGGATCAGTTTTAGGCCCTCTCTTGTTCATAATTTACATTAATGACCTTGATGAAGGGATTACTAGTGACATGAGTAAGTTTGCTGATGATACAAAGATAGGCCGTATAATTCACTCTGAGGAGGATATCAATGAACTCCAGGACGATTTGAACAAATTAATGTCTTGGTCTGATAAATGGCAGATGAGGTTTAATGTAGATAAGTGTAAGGTACTTGCCCTTGGTAATGAAAATAACCCTCGAAGCTATAATCTAGGTGAAGTAGAGCTTGGTCATACAGAATGTGAAAAAGACTTGGGAGTCATGGTAAGCAGAAATCTAAAGCCAAGACAGCAGTGCCTTAGTGTGCGCAACAAGGCCAACAGATTACTTGGATTTATCTCAAGTGGTGACCTGTACTTAACTCTGTGAATAAGTGTCTTGTGTGCTCCCGTGGACTGAACCAAGATGCCCTCCATCGAGCAACTTTACCAGCAACTTAAGGAAGAATTGAGGGCAGCGAAGATGGAGATACGGCGATTGACCGAGGAAAACAAGAGGATTCGTAGTAGTCCTCCTGTTTCGAGTCCTCAAGTCAAGAAGGGTTCGTGGTCAGTGGCTGGACAGCAGGGAACGACGAAGTTGACGATCAAGAAGACGAATGGAAAGCCAGAAACGATGAAGAAGAAAGAGACTGCTGTGGAAACTCCTGTGGAAACCTCCAACGCATTCTCGGTGCTACCCGACGAATGTGAGTCGACTACTGGGATCGTCACGACGAACGACAACAAGGAAGGTAAGAATATTGTTGTTGTTGGGGATAGCCAGGTAATTTGAAGGAGTGGACTTATCCCCTGATTTGAATATAGGAACCACATTAGCCATCTTCCACAACTCTGGCACAACACTGGTAAGGATGGACGCATTGAATACACTCGTTAATGGCTGACTAAGCTCCATCTTGCATTCCTTAAGTACCCTTGAAAACAACTCATCGGGTCCCGGGGACTTATTTTGTTTCAGTTTGTCTATCTGTTTAATAACCATGTCCCTCGTGACAGTAATATTAGTTAACTTAAATTCATCAAGAACTAAATAATTGTTAATTACTGGAATCTCATTTACATCTTCCTGTGTAAAACTGACAAAAAATAGTCATTAAATAAGGAACACATTTCCAGTTCATTATCCGTCAGCTGTCCATTCCCAGATTTAAGAGGTCCTACTTTTTCCTTCACCTTCGTCCTATACACTTGAAAGAACCCCTTTGGATTAGTCTTTGATTCATTAGCAACTCTAATTTCATTTTCACGTTTAGCCTTTCTAATCGCCTTTTTTACTTCTCTTTTAAGCTGAACATATTGGTCAGTAAGGTTAACCTCTCCTCTTCTGATGCGCCTATAAATTCCCCTTTTCTCCCCTAATAGATGCTTTAGCCTCCTGTTAACCCATTTGGGATCGTTATTATTAGACCTAATTTCTCTCTGGGGAATGTATATACTCTGGGCACTGTGTACATTATTAAGAAAACAATCATAAAAGCAGATCCATTCATATTCATAAGTATGATTATCGTCAATAAAATCATTAGCTAGATAACCCCAATCAAGATTAGACAGATGTTCCGTAAGTCCATTATAATCGGCAGAACGAAAATCAGGGATTTTTACTGTATTATCGTTATTCTTGCATTCCCAATTAATGCTAAAGGTGATGGATTTGTGATCACTTGCGCCAAGCTCTTCAGTGATCTCCAGATTATTCATGAGTGTTTCCTTATTTGACAAGACTAGGTCTAGCAAATTATTACCCCTGGTAGGCTCAGTTACACTCTGTTTCAGAAAACAGTCCTGAACTGTTTCCATGAAGTCACTGGACTCTAGATTACCTGTCAAAGAATTCCAGTCAATTTGGCTAAAGTTAAAGTCCCCTACTATGACTATGTTACTGTGTCCAGAAGCCCTAACAATTTCGTCCTGGAGAAGTTCAGTTCCATAGTCAGGAACTATCTGAAGATCAAGCGACAGTGCGGAGACTTAAATACTGTCGGAAGGAGAGGTGCAGAGTAGTAGTAGTAGTAGTAGTACTACTACTACTACTACAACTACTACTACTACTACTACTACTCTGCACCTCTCCTTCCGACAGTATTTAAGTCTCCGCACTGTCGCTTGATCTTCAGATAGTTCCTGACTATGGAACTGAACTTCTCCAGGCCGAGGGACTGACAACCTCAAATTCTACGACTACAAGGGTGATGGACTGATTACATCGTCTTCACATATCTTCTGTTCCTGCCTATTTTCTGTATTCGACTGAAGAAGCCTACTGTGTAGGCGAAACGTTTCGGAATAAAGTTGTCTAACTGTTGCATATGTGTCTTACCTAACAACCTGTCGGTATTGTATACCATTTTGATGTTCAACAACAATATTCTTGATAAATTAGACACATGTGCAACTCTAGGGTATCTTTATTGAGGAAACGTTTCGCCACACAGTGGCTTCATCAGTCCATACAAAGGAGAATCTTGAAGAACAGGAGGAGAATGAGGTAATCAGTCCCTCAACCTTGAGTCGATGTGGTCAGTCCATCAATCTTGAATAGATTGATGGACTGATGGATTGATGGACTGACCACATCGACTCAAGGTTGAGGGACTGATTACCTCATTCTCCTCCTGTTCTTCAAGATTCTCCTTTGTATGGACTGATGAAGCCACTGTGTGGCGAAACGTTTCCTCAATAAAGATACCCTAGAGTTGCACATGTGTCTAATTTTTCAACATGTCGGTTCTCTGAACCATTCATCTACAAACAATATTCTTACCTTCCTTGTTGTCGTTCGTCGTGACGATCCCAGTAGTCGACTCACATTCGTTGGGTATCTTTATTATGAAACGTTTCGCCTACACAGTAGGCTTCTTCAGTCAGGTACAGAAAAGTTGATAGAAGCAGAAAATACTTGAAGACGATGTAATCAGTCCATCACCCTTAAAGTTTTGAGGTGGTCAGTCCCTCAGTCTGGAGAAGAGCATTGTTCCATAGTATGAAACAATATGGAGAAGAAGTGACAGGATGGAGCTTTTTATAGCGCCGAGAGGTGAGACGTAGGCCACTAGGAGAGGTAAGAACTCAGATGTTGAGAGGTCAGGTCCCTCTCAAATCCAGCCCCTCTTACTAGTGGAAGTTGTCGAAGTTGATTGCAGGTCTGTACCAAGATACCCTTGTGTTGCAGTGTCTGACAGATTGAACATTAAAATGGTATAAAATACTGACAGGTTGTTAGGTAAGACACATATGCAACAGTTAGGTATCTTTATTATGAAACGTTTCGCCTACACAGTATGCTTCTTCAGTCAGGTACAGAAAAGTTGATAGCAGCAGAAAATACTTGAAGACGATGTAATCAGTCCATCACCCTTAAAGTTTTGAGGTGGTCAGTCCCTCAGTCTGGAGAAGAGCATTGTTCCATAGTATGAAACAATATGGAGAAGAAGTGACAGGATGGAGCTTTTTATAGCGCCAAGAGGTGAGACGTAGGCCACTAGGAGAGGTAAGAACTCAGATGTTGAGAGGTCAGGTCCCTCTCAAATCCAGCCCCTCTCACTAGTGGAAGTTGTCGAAGTTGATTGCAGGTCTGTACCAAGATACCCTTGTGTTGCAGTGTCTGACAGATTGAACATTAAAATGGTATAAAATACCGACAGGTTGTTAGGTAAGACACATATGCAACAGTTAGGTATCTTTATTATGAAACGTTTCGCCTACACAGTAGGCTTCTTCAGTCAGGTACAGAAAAGTTGATAGAAGCAGAAAATACTTGAAGACGATGTAATCAGTCCATCACCCTTAAAGTTTTGAGGTGGTCAGTCCCTCAGTCTGGAGAAGAGCATTGTTCCATAGTTTACCTGGAGTTTACCTGGAGAGAGTTCCGGGGGTCAACGCCCCCGCGGCCCGGTCTGAGACCAGGCCTCCTGGTGGATCAGAGCCTGATCAACCAGGCTGTTGCTGCTGGCTGCACGCAAACCAACATACGATGGACTGATGAAGCCACTGTGTGGCGAAACGTTTCCTCAATAAAGATACCCTAGAGTTGCACATGTGTCTAATTTTTCAACATGTCGGTTCTCTGAACCATTCATCTACAAACAATATTCTTACCTTCCTTGTTGTCGTTCGTCGTGACGATCCCAGTAGTCGACTCACATTCGTTGGGTATCTTTATTATGAAACGTTTCGCCTACACAGTAGGCTTCTTCAGTCAGGTACAGAAAAGTTGATAGAAGCAGAAAATACTTGAAGACGATGTAATCAGTCCATCACCCTTAAAGTTTTGAGGTGGTCAGTCCCTCAGTCTGGAGAAGAGCATTGTTCCATAGTATGAAACAATATGGAGAAGAAGTGACAGGATGGAGCTTTTTATAGCGCCAAGAGGTGAGACGTAGGCCACTAGGAGAGGTAAGAACTCAGATGTTGAGAGGTCAGGTCCCTCTCAAATCCAGCCCTTCTCACTAGTGGAAGTTGTCGAAGTTGATTGCAGGTCTGTACCAAGATACCCTTGTGTTGCAGTGTCTGACAGATTGAACATTAAAATGGTATAAAATACCGACAGGTTGTTAGGTAAGACACATATGCAACAGTTAGGTATCTTTATTATGAAACGTTTCGCCTACACAGTAGGCTTCTTCAGTCAGGTACAGAAAAGTTGATAGAAGCAGAAGATACTTGAAGACGATGTAATCAGTCCATCACCCTTAAAGTTTTGAGGTGGTCAGTCCCTCAGTCTGGAGAAGAGCATTGTTCCATAATATGAAACAATATGGAGAAGAAGTGACAGGATGGAGCTTTTTATAGCGCCAAGAGGTGAGACGTAGGCCACTAGGAGAGGTAAGAACTCAGATGTTGAGAGGTCAGGTCCCTCTCAAATCCAGCCCCTCTCACTAGTGGAAGTTGTCGAAGTTGATTGCAGGTCTGTATCAAGATACCCTTGTGTTGCAGTGTCTGACAGATTGAACATTAAACACAAGATACCCTTGCAACACAAGGGTATCTTGGTACAGTTATGTCCTGGAATTTGTATTGATAAAGCCACTGGATGGCGAAACGTCTACAATAAAGATACCCAGATGTTGCACATGTGTCTTACTCTCTGCTTAGTTTCTTGTTACGGATGGAGAGGTTACAAATACTCAAGCGCACTAGAGAAGGGAAGAAGCTTCTGTACTTGTTACCAAGCAACCCTAAACCAGCACATATGTATGGTTTACCCGAGACCCATAAACACAATATTCCTCTCAGACCAATCACGTCAGAAATAGGCAGTGCTCCACACAAACTAGCCGGAGTTCTTGCCAAACATCTTTCCTGCCTTCTGGGGACCATCAGCCCCGCTCATCTTAAACACTCAGGCGACCTTCTCAACCGCATCCGTAACCTCTCCATCCGTAACAAGAAACTAAGCAGTTTGGATGTGACTTCCCTCTTCACAAAAGTACCTACCAAAAAAGCCATCGAGGTTCTCAGACGTAAAGTCAATCAGGACCTTAATCTTCCTCTACCTCCCGGAGATTTTGTTGACTTGATTGAACTCTGTGTTAATTTCAACTGTTTTTCTTTCAATAACAAGCTCTACAAACAAACCTACGGCATGGGAATGGGGTCCCCCATCAGTGCCGTCCTAGCCAACTTATACATGGAACACCTAGAGTCCGAACACTTCACCAACATCATCCCTTCAAGCGTCACTTGGTTACGTTACGTGGACGATGTCCTCGTAATAACTCCAAAACGTTTTGATGTACGGGATCTTCAGGCAAGGCTCAACGCAGTTGAACTGGCGATCCAGTTTGTTTACACTAGAAGAAGAGTCCAACGACAAGCTACCTTTCCTCGACGTCCTCATTCACAAAATAGACAACAACCTAAGATTTCAAGTTTATCGGAAACCCACCAATAAAAATGATCTCACACACTTCTATTCCAGTCAAGATACCAAGACCAAAAGAGGCATCATCATCGGGTTTTTCCTAAGAGCATACCGAATTTGTAGTCCTGAGTTTCTTGACGAGGAATGTACATATATTCACCAAACATTCACTGAGTTACATTTTCCTTCTTTTTTCATCAAAGACTGCAAGAAAAGAGGTCTTCAGATCATTAATTCTCCACGCATAAACACAACTCCCAACAAAGTTATAATTGTAGTGATGCGATACCCGCTGATGATGCCCATCGAGGCAGTATCAGCTCACCCCAGTGTGGTGTCAGCTCAACGTCTCAAGGAAAAGACGGCAGGCAATGCACCAACCCGACAGGTCCTCATTCAGCTTGTAGGACCACTGCCATCCCAGCTGGACCTCGGTTCTTGGGGCAGGTACGATGTCAGGACCTTCACAGCAGAACCAGTTCGCTGTTTCAAGTGTCAGCGTTATGGACACCTGGGTGCACTCTGTCCAAACAGAGTAATCTGCGGTGTCTGCAGCCAGCACCACCCTACCGAGGAATGCATCACCAAGCTGAAAAATGCATCGCCACCCACTCCACAATGCCCGAACTGCAGGCAGAAACACCATGCCTGGAATCCTCGATGCCCCGAGAGGCTCGCCAGAATTCAAGAAGTCTGGAAGACGCCAAAAACTCGGCAACAGGCTACGACGGATCATCACTCTCAGCAAACGATGGGTGCAGAGAACCCTGCCATACCGCAGATCTCTCAGCAGCTAACCCAAGTCAATGCCCAGGAATTCCCAACCCTAGAAGCCTCAACCAGGCGTCAAGGTCAAGAACCTCCTGCACCCCTACCTCAATGAAGAAACAGAAACAGGAAGAACAGGAGGCGTCAACAGGGTGCATCTGGTCAATGCGATCAGCAGGCGGCACTAAACGAGCCCCCACCGGCCATTGCACGACAACGCAGGCACTCCTTACCCGGCACAGGCACTTTGCAGACTCAACTGGCACCTCACCAGGAGTTCCCGGCTACCCAACCTGGTATACAGCAACAGACCACGGTGCATACAATAAAGAAATCCAACCCTCAGCAGTCCCTACAGACCACAACAACCCAGATAATATCAACTCTTTCGAACCTAACTCCAAAGCAGGCCCTCACCAGGGAGGATCTCGTAGCACTCATCAAGGTGTTCACAGATCTTATTTGCAACACAATCAACTCCACGGAACAACAGAGCGCATTCCGGCAGATGGTCAGTACGCTCCTGAGAGTGTGCTTTCTGACCGAAGAGGAGACAGTGGATGCCATGAATTTGCAGGTTCTCAGAGCGGGCAGGACTCAGTCTCCAGCTCAGGAAACAACATCGATGGAATAACCTCGGTACCAAATCACACCCTCAAGGTCCTACATTCAGGGCCTGACGGGCAAACAGCACCTCCTGCTGGAGGCAGTAATTCGGGATCGGGTTGATATCGTCTTGCTACAAGAAACTCTGACTGTCCCGACTATATGCCCAAGACTACCCGGTTTTGCTGGGTATTTTCGGCACACGGACCCGGGCATTCACTGCAGAGGCACAGCTGTATTTGTATCCAATACAATACCTCACGAGGTTATAGCCAACCCTGTGGACTGTGGGGAGGATGTCGAGGTACAGGCCATCCTGTTTGGCTTACTTTGCAAACTCGGGTCAACCCCTCGGGAGTGATGCAAATAATCAGATAAACACTAACAAAGAGACTGACCAGTAAATAATGTAGAGGCTGGTAGACGCTTGCGGGGGTAGCTGGCTGGCTTGAGGTAGGTCGAGCATTACCCTGCTCGGCAGACCTAGTCACAAGATGGCGACCATCTCAGTAGAAATTAATCTCCAGAAATCGCTGTAATCGTCAGGATTACAGGCCCTCCGTAGCCACCAATTTGTCGTAGGTATTCTTAAGGAGATACAAGGGTTGAAGGTAAACACCTTGTTGGATGGTAACACTATATATTGTCAGACTGTGATAAGGAATGGATGGGCCCAGCCTGCCGTGCATGTTACTGCCTGGATGTCTATACGCCGAGTGAGAGCGAGGCAGCTCGTCTCACTGCCACAAGCTGTACCCCATGATGTCATACAGTCACAGGCCTAGGGAGTTTCTATATAAAGCACATGGATGGTCCTATGATACTCAACTAATCTATACATACAACACATGTAAAGGAGGATCAGCAACTATGCTGACAGTCTGCATCCAGGATGTTAACTGTAGTGGGCTACATCCTTGCAGTGGGCTGAATCCTGGATGTTAACTAACTGTAGTGGGCTGCATCCTGGATGTTAACTAACTGTAGTGGGCTACATCCTGGATATTAACTAACTGTAGTGAGCTGCATCCTAGACGTTAACTAACTGTAGTGGGCTGCATCCTGGATGTTAACTAACTATAGTGGGGTGCATCCTGGATGTTAACTAACTGTAGTTGGCTGCATGCTGGGTGTTAACTATAGTGGGCTGCATCCTGGATGTTAACTAACTGTAGTCGGCTGCATCCTGGATGTTAACTAATTGTAGTGGGCTGCATCTGGTGTTAATAACGTAGTGGTTTCTCTGGATGTTAACTAACTGTAGTGGGTTGCATCCGATGTTAACTAACTGTAGTGGGTTGCATCCTGATGTTAACTAACTGTAGGGCTGCATCCTGGATGTAACTAACTGTAGTGGGTTCATCCTGGATGTTAACTACTGTAGTGGGTTGCATCCTGGTTGTTAACTAATAGTGGGTGCATCCTGGATGTAAACTAACTGTAGTGGGTTGCATCCTGGATGTTAACTAACTGTAGTGGGTTGCATCTGGATGTTAACTAACGTAGTGGGTGCATCCTGGATGTTAACTAACTGTAGTGGGTTGCATCCTGGATGTTAACACTGTAGTGGGTTGCATCCTGGATGTTAACTAACTGTAGTGGTTGCATCCTCGATGTTAACTAACTGTAGTGGGTTGCATCCCTGGATGTTAACTAACTGTAGTGGTTTGCATCCTGGATGTTAACTAACTGTAGTGGGTTGCATCCTGGATGTTAACTAACTGTAGTGGGTTGATCCTGATGTTAACTAACTGAGTGGTTGCATCCTGGATGTTAACTAATGAGTGGGTTGCATCCTGGATGTTAACTAACTGTAGTGGGTTGCACCTGGATGTTAACTAACTGTAGTGGTGCATCCTGGATGTTAACTAACTGTAGTGGGTTTCATCCTGATTTAACTAACTGTATGGGTTGCATCCTGGATGTAACTAACTGTAGTGGGTTGCATCCTGGATGTTAAATAACTAGTGGGTTGCATCCTGGATGTTAACTAACTGTAGTGGTTGCATCCTGGATGTTAACTAACTGTAGTGGGTGCATCCTGGATGTTAACTAACTGTAGGGTTGCATCCTGATTTTAACTAACTGTAGTGGTTGCATCCTGGATGTTAACTAACTGTAGTGGTTTGCACTGGATGTTAACTAACTGTAGGGTTGCTCTGATGTTATAACTGTAGTGGTTGCATCCTGATGTTAACTAACTGTAGTGGGTTGCATCCTGGATGTTAACTAACTGTAGTGGGTTGCATCCTGGATGTTAACTAACTGAGTGGGTTGCATCCTGGATGTTAATAATGTAGGGGTTGATCCGGATGTTAACTAACTGTAGTGGGTTTCACCCGGAGTTAACTAACTGTAGTGGTTTTCACCGGATGTTAATAACTGTTTGGGTTCACCTGGTGGTTTAAAAATAAAGAAAAAGGGGGGGCTCCTGGGGTTTTTAAAAACTGTAGGGTTCCCTCTGGATTTAACTAACTGTAGTGGGTTGATCCTGGATGTTAACAACGTAGTGGGTTGCAACCTGGATTTAACTAACTGTAGTGGGTTGCATTGGGTGTAACAACTGAAAATGGGTGCATCCCGGATTTAACTAAAAAATTGTGGGGGCATCCTGATGTTAACTAACGTATGGGGTTTCACCGGTTTTTAATAAATGAAGGGGGCCCCCCAGGTTTAAAAATAATGGTTTTTGTCTTTTAA
Organism: Cherax quadricarinatus; assembly: GCF_026875155.1. NCBI lineage: Eukaryota > Metazoa > Arthropoda > Malacostraca > Decapoda > Parastacidae > Cherax > Cherax quadricarinatus. The sequence goes on along the minus strand of NC_069465.1, from coordinate 25,136,539 downwards.
AAAAAAATGGTGGGGGTTTCACCTGGTGTTAATACTTGTGGGTTGCATCCTGGTGTAACTAAATGGGGGTTGCCCTGGGTTAATAAATTAGTGGGGTTTCACCCGGTGTTAACTAACTGAGTGGGTTCACCCGGGTTTAACTAACTGTAGTGGTTTCATCCGGTGTTAACTAAATGTAGGGGTTTAACCTGGTTTAAAAACCTAATTAGTGGGTTTATCCTGGATGTTAAATAAATGAATGGGGGTTTCATCCTGGGTTTATAACTAGTGGGTTGCCTGGATGTTAACTAACTGTAGTGGGTCATCCCGGAGTTAACTAAATGAGTGGTGCATCCTGGTGTTAAATAATTTTGTGGGTGCATCTGGTGTTAACTACGTAGTGTTTTTTCCTGATGTTAACAACTTATGGGTTGCATCCTGATGTTAATAACGTAGTGGGGTTTCATCCTGGGGGTTTTTCTAATGTATGGGTGCATCCGGAGATAATTTTAGGGTGCATCCTGTTTTTTAACTACCTGTGGGGCTCTTGGTTTTAATTATGGCTGCATTGGTGTAAAAAACTGTTGGTTGTTTTCCCGATGTTAACTAACTATAGGGGTTTCATGGGGGTTTTTAAAAGTGGTGCATCCTTTATTTAAAACTGTATGGGCTCTTGGGTTTAAATTTTATGGGTGCACCTGGAAATTTTTCTATCTGTATTTGGGGTTTCATTTGTGTAAAACGTGGGGTTCCCCGAATTTAAATAACTAAGTGGGTTTATCCAGATTTAAAACTTAGGGCGCTCCTGATGTAACTAAATGTATGGGTTTTATCCGATGTTTTAAAAAGATGGTTTTTTCCCCGGATTTAATAATTAGGGGTGCATCTGGGGGTTAACAACTTAGGGTTACCTGGGGTTTTCTAACTGAGTGGGTTGATCTGAGTTAATAATGTAGGGGTTTCATCCTGGAGTTAACAACTGTTTTGGGGTTTATCCTGGGGGTAACTAACTGAGTGGGTTTTACCTGGGGAAAACGGGGGGTTGAAACCAATTAATAAGTGTGGGTCATCGGATGTTAATAATTGGGGGTTTCCGGTGTTACTCTGAGGGGATCCCATTTTAATAACGTTGGGTTTTCCCGGATGAAAACGAGGGTTTTTCGTTGAACAACTTGGGTGTTTACCTGGGGTTAACTAATTATGGGTTTATTGGAGAATAAATGAGGGTTCACCCAGGGAAATAACTTTTTGCATTAAAATTAACTGTTGGGGGGGCACCATTTAAAAACTTGGGGGGGCCCGGGGTTTTAAAAAATTAGGGGGGGACCTGGGGAAAAAACCCGAGTGGGGCATCCGGATGAAAACGAGGGGTTTCTCCATCCAATAAAGAGGGGTTTTACCCAGAAAAAAGAGGGGTTCTTTAAATTTAATAACCCTATGGGGGCCCCCGGTTTAAAACTTGGGGGTTTCAAAGGGGGAAAAAACGAGGGGTTCATCCTGGGGAACTAAATTTGGGGTTTCAAATTGGTTTTAAAAAACATGGGTTCCCCCGAACCAAATGAGTGGTTGATCCAAGAACTAAAGAGGGGTTGATTTATTTAACAACTTGGGGGCTTGGGTTTTAAATGTATTTTGCTCCGGGAAAAACTGGGGGGATTATTTCTCTGTGGGGATGCCCTCCTTGGTAACCAAGATGGGGTTTCATCCTGGATGTTTAAATAACTTGGGGGGCAGGGTGAACAAAAATAGGGGGCATCCTGGGGTTTAACAACTGAGGGGTTGTTGGGGAAAAATCCCAGTGGGGCATCCTATGTTTAATTGAAATGGGTTGCCCGGATGTTAAAAAACGTAGTGGGTTTCATCCTGGATGTTTAAAAAATGTGTGGGTTTCATCCGGGTGTTAACTAACTGTAGTGGGGTTGGGAACAAGATGGGGTTACCTATGTTTCAAAGTTGGTGCTCCTTTAACAATTATGGGGTTTCATCCCCGGGGGTTTAAAAACGTTGGGTTCTCCTGATGTAACTAACTTAGGGGTTGCATCCTGGAAAAATTTAAATAACTGATGGTTTCATCCTGGTGTTTAAATAAATGTATGGGGCATCCGGATGTTAACTAACTGTATGGGTTTCATCTGGTGTTAACTAAGTATGGGTTTCATCCGGAGTTAACTAATTTTGGGTTGCCTCCTGGAGTTAACTAACTGTAGTGGGTTTCATCCCGAGTTAAAATAACTGTAGTGGGGGGACCTGGTGTTAATAACGTAGTGGGTTGCCCTGGATGTTAACTAACTTAGTGGGTTCATCCTGGAGTTAACTAAATGTAGTGGGTTTTATCCCGGGGTGTAACAATGTAGTGGGTTGACCTGGATGTTAACTAACGTGTGGGTTTCATCCCGGATTTTAACTAAATTAGTGGGTTGCATCCCGGATGTTTAAATAACTGTATGGTTGATCCTGGATGTTAATAATGTAGTGGGTTGCATCCCGGGTGTTAACTAACTGTAGTGGGTTGCATCCTGGGTTCTAACGTAGTGGGTTCATCCTGGATGTTATAACTGGGGGGGTTCACTGATGAAAATGTTGGGTTCTTGGTTTAAATTTTAAATGTAGTGGGGCACCGGGTGTTAACAATGTAGTGGGTTATTGGATTAACTAACGAAGGGGTTGCATCCTGGGTGGGAACTAAAAGTATGGGTTGCCCTGGTTTTTAACTAACTGTAGTGGGTTGCTCCGGATGTTTAAAAATTAGTGGGGCATTGGATGTTTTAAATAAATGTAGGGGGGTTTATTTATCTTATGGGGTTATCTGGGTGTTCAACTGATGGGGTTACTATGTTTTTTGTGTGGGGTTTATTCCAGAAAATAAAAGTGGGGGCATCCTGGTGTTAATTGTTTGGGTTCTAGGGGGTTAAATAAAGGTTTTTGATTTATTTTCTTGATGGGTTTTCATCCCGGTTAAATAACGTAGGGGTTGCATCCGGATGTTAAAAAACTGTAGTGGGGTTTCAAAGGAGTTAACTAACTGGGGAAGGGTTTTCATCCTGGATGAACTAACTGAAATGGTTTTCATCCCGGGTGTTAATAAATGTTGGGTTGATCCCGGGTGTTAATAACGTAGTGGGTTGCATCCTGGTGTTAACTAACTGTTGGGGTTGCACCTGATGTTAAATAACTGTAGGGGGGTTTTATCCCGATGTTAAAAACGTATGGTTGCATCCCGGATGTTAAAATAACTGTAGTGGGTTTCACCCGGATGTTAACTAACTGTATGGGTTGCATTGGATTTAAATAACTGAGGGGTTGCATCCTGGGTGTTAAATAACGTAGTGGGTTTTCTCTGGATGTTAAATAACTGTTGGGTTGCATCCCGGTTTAAAACTGTGGGGTTGCATCCGGATGTTAACTAACGTAGGGGGTTTCACCTGGTGTTAACTATGTAGTGGGGTTTCTCGGATTTAAATAACTGAAGGGGTTGCATCCCGGATGTTTAAATAACGTTGGGTTGCAAACCTGGATGTTAACTAACGTAGGGGGTGAAAACCTGGGTTTAACTAACTGTAGTGGTGCATCCGGAGTTAACTAAGAGGGGTGCTCTGGGGTTACAACTGTAGGTTGTTTTCCCGGGTGTTAACTAACTTTGTGGGTTCTCCCGATGTTAACTAACCGTAGTGGGTTTTCAAGAAAGTTTCTAACTGAAGGGTGCACCCGGATTTAAAATAATTTTAGTGTTTCATCCGTTTTTTAACTACCGAGGGGGTGCATCCGGGTGTTAACATAGGGGTTTCATCCCGGTGTAAAAATAACCCTTTGTGGATTTTTTCCTGATGTTAATAACTTTGGGGTGCATCCGGATGTTAACTATGTGGATTTATCCTTGATGTTTAATAACTGAGTGGTGATCCTGGGTGTTAACTTGTGGGTGCCCTGGAAGTTAACTACGTAGGGGTGCTTCTGATGTTAACTAAAAAATGTATGGGTTGCACCCCGGTTAACTAAGAAATGGGGTTTCATCCTGGTGTTAACTAACTGTATTGCATCCCGGATGTAACTAACTGTGTGGGGTTTTTCCTTGATGTTAACAAAATGAGTGGTTTCATCCTGGATGTTTAAATAATGAGTGGGTTATCCTGGATTTTAACTAACGTATGGGTTGCATCCTGGATTTTAACTACTGTATGGGTTTATCTGGATGTTAACTTTTAGGGGTTTCACCTGGATGTTAAAAAAAATGTAGTGGGTGATCCGGGTGTAACTAACTGTAGTTTGCCCGGATGTTAACTAAATTAGTGGGTTTTTCATCCTATGTTAACTAACGTGTGGGTTGCATCCTGGATGTTAACTAACTGTTGGGGGTTAATTTGGATGTTAATAAAATTTGTGGGTGCATCCCTGGGTTTAACTTAGGGGTTTTCATCCTGGGGGTTAACTAACGTGTGGGGGTCCTGGGTTTAAATAACTTAGGGTTGCATCCTGGGTGTTAACTAATTTTGGTTTATCCTGAGTAATAACTTATGGGTTTTATCCCGGAGTTAAATGTGTGGGTTTACCTGATGGGGTTTAAATAAATTAGTGGGTTGCCCCGAGTTAACTAATGGTGGGTTTGATCCCGGATTTTAACTAACTGTGTGGGTTTTCATCCTGGAAAGGGCAAATGAGGTGGATTTTTGTTTTAATAAACTGAGTGGGTCATTGGATTTAATAATGTATTTGGGGCATCCTGGATGTTAAAATGTGGGTTGCATCCCGGGTTAACAACTGAAAGGGGGGTTTCATTATGTTTTAAATGTAGTGGGTTCATCCTGGGTTTAAATAACTGGTGGGTTGCATCCTGGAATGGGTTTTTTTTAATTGGGGTTGCATCCGGGTGTTAACTAACTTAGTGGGTTGCATCGGGGTGTTTAAATAACTTAGTGGGGGCTCCTGATGTTAATAACTGAGGGGTTGTCCTGGATTTAACTAAAGTGTGGGGGCACTGATGTTAAAAAAGATGGGTGAAACTATTTAAGGAAGTTGGGTTGATTTATTTTAATAACTGTAGTGGGGGGCATCGGGTGTAAATAACGTAGTGGGTTGCACCGGTTTAACTACTGGTGGGGTTTATCCGGAGTTAACTAACTGTAGTGGGGTTCCCGGTTTCTAAGTAGTGGGGTTTCATCTGGATGTTTAATAACTGTAGTGGGGGCATCCTGGGTGTTAACTAACTGTGTGGGTTGCATCCTGGAGTTAAAAATAACGTATGGGTTTTCATCCTGGATGTTAACTAACTGTGTGGGTTTCATCCGGATGTTACTAACTGATGGGGGCACCGGATTTAAATACTGTAGTGGGGGGCTCCCCGGGGTTAACTAACGTAGTGGGTTGCATCCCGGTGTTAACAACGAGTGGGTTGACCCGGATGTTAATAAATGTAGTGGGTTGATCCTGGTGTTTAAAAATTATGGGTTTTTACCATGTTTAAAAAATTGTGGGGTTTCCCCATGTAATGGGGTTTTTTTCTGGATGTTTAAATAACTGTAGTGGGTTGATCCGGGTGTTAACTAACGGGGGGCCCCGGGTGTTAACTAAGTTTGGGTTGCATCCGAGTTAACAAGTATGGGTTTCATCCTGGATGTTTAAAACTGTAAGGGGTTCCCTCCCGGTGTTAACTAACTGTAGTGGTCACCGGTTTAACAACTTAGTGGGTTTCAACCTGGATGTTAACTAACTGTAGTGGGTTGCTCCCGGGTGTAACTAACGAGGGGTTGCATCCTGGATGTTAACTAAATTAGTGGGTTGCATCCTGGATGTTAACTAACTGTAGTGGGTTGCATCCTGGATGTTAACTAACTGTAGTGGGTTGCATCCTGGATGTTAACTAACTGTAGTGGGTTGCATCCTGGATGTTAACTAACTGTAGTGGGTTGCATCCTGGATGTTAACTAACTGTAGTGGGTTGCATCCTGGATGTTAACTAACTGTAGAGGGTTGCATCCTGGAGTTAACTAACTGTATTTGGGGTTTCATCCCGGATGTTAACTAACTGTAGTGGGTTGCATTTCCCGGATGTTAACTAACTGTAGTGGGTTGCTTTCCCGGATGTTAACTAACTGTAGTGGGTTGCAACCTGGATGTTAACTAACTGTAGTGGGTTGCATCCTGGATGTTAACTAACTGAAGTGGGTTGCATCCTGGATGTTAGCTAACTGTAGTGGGTTGCATCCTGGATGTTAACTAACTGTAGTGGAGTGCATCCTGGATGTTAACTAACTGTAGTCGGCTGCATCCTGGATGTTAACTAATTGTAGTGGGCTGCATGCTTGGTGTTAACTAACTGTAGTAGATTGTTTCCTGGATGTTAACTAACTATAGTGGGTTGCATCCTAGATGTTAACTAACCGTAGTGGGTTGCATCCTGGATGTTAACTAACTGTAGTGGGCTGCATCCTGGATGATAATTAATTGTAGTGGATTGCATCCTGTATGTTAACTACCTGTAGTGGGCTGCATCCTGGTTGTTAACTATAGTGCGCTGCATCCTGGATGTAAACTAACTGTAGTGGATTGTTTCCTAGATGTTAACTAACTATAGCGGGCTGCATCCTGGATGTTAACTATAGTGGACTGCATCCTTGATGTTAACTAACTGTAGTGGACTGCATCCTGGATGTTAACTGTAGTGGGCTGCACCCTGGATGTTAACTATCTGTAGTGGGTTGCATTCTAGATGTTAACTAACTGTAGTGGGTTGCACCCTTGAAGTTAACTAACTGAAGTGGGTTGCATCCTTGATGTTAACTAACTGTAGTGGGCTGCATCCTGGATGTCAACTAACTGTAGTGGGTTGTATCCTTGATGTTAACTAACTGCAGTGGATTTCATCCTGGATGTTAACTAAGTGTAGTGGGTTGCATCCTGGATGTTAACTAACTGTAGTGGGTTGCATCCTGGATGTTAACTAACTGTAGTGGGTTGCATCGTGGATGTTAACTAACTGTAGTGGGTTGCATCCTGGATGTTAACTAACTGTAGTGGGTTGCATCCGGATGCTAAAATAACTGTAGTGGGTTGCATCCTGGATGTTAACTAACGTAGTGGGTTGCATCCTGGATGGTTAACTAACTGTAGTGGGGTTTCATCCTGGATGTTAACTAACTGTTGTGGGTTGCATCCTGGATGTTAACTAACTGTAGTGGGTTGCATCCTGGTGTTAACTAACTGTAGTGGGTTGCATCCTGGATGTTAATAACTGTAGTGGGTTGCATCCTGGATGTTTTAAATAACTGTAGTGGGTTGCTCCTGGATGTTTTAAATAACTGTAGTGGGTTTCATCCTGGATGTTAACTAACTGTAGTGGGTTGCATCCTGGATGTTAACTAACTGTAGTGGGTTGCATCCCGGATGTTAACTGTAGTGGGTTGCATCCTGGTGTTAACTAACTGTAGTGGTTGCATCCTGGATGTTAACTAACTGTAGTGGGTGCATCCTGGATGTTAACGAACTGTAGTGGGTTGCATCCCGGATGTTAACTAACTGTAGTGGGGTTTCAAACCTGGATGCTAACCCAAAATGTAGTGGGTTGCATCTGGATGTTAACTAACTGTAGTGGGTTGCATCCTGGGTGTTACTAACTGTAGTGGGTGCATCCTGGTGTTAACTAACTGTAGTGGGTTGCATCCTGGATGTTAACTAAATGTATGGGTTGCATCCTGGATGTTAAATAACTGTAGTGGGTTGCATCCTGGATGTTAACTAACTGTAGTGGGTTGCATCCTGGATGTTAACTAACTGTAGTGGGTTGCATCCTGGATGTTAACTAACTGTAGTGGGTTGCATCCTGTATGTTAACTAACTGTAGTGGGTTGCATCCTGGATGTTAACTAACTGTAGTGGGTTGCATCCTGGATGTTAACTAACTGTAGTGGGTGCATCCTGGATGTTAACTAACTGTAGTGGGATGCATCCTGGATGGTAACCTAACTGTAGTGGGTTGCATCCTGGATGTTAACTAACTGTAGTGGGTTGCATCCTGGATGTTAACTAACTATAGTGGGTTGCATCCTGGATGTTAACTAACTGTAGTGGGTTGCATCCTGGATGTTAACTAACTGTAGTGGTTGCATCCTGGATGTTAACTAACTGTAGTGGGTTGCATCCTGGATGTTAACTAACTGTAGTGGGTTGCATCCTGGATGTTAACTAACTGCAGTGGGTTGCATCCTGGATGTTAACTAACTGTAGTGGGTTGCATCCTGGATGTTAACTAACTGTAGTGGGTTGCATCCTGGATGTTAACTAACTGTAGTGGGTGCATCCTGGATGTTAACGAACTGTAGTGGGTTGCATCCTGGATGTTAACTAACTGTAGTGGGTTGCATCCTGGATGCTAACTAACTGTAGTGGGTTGCATCCTGGATGTTAACTAACTGTAGTGGGTTGCATCCTGGATGTTAACTAACTGTAGTGGGTTGCATCCTGGATGTTAACTAACTGTAGTGGGTTTCATCCTGGATGTTAACTAACTGTAGTGGGTTGCATCCTGGATGTTAACTAACTGTAGTGGGTTGCATCCTGGATGTTAACTAACTGTAGTGGGTTGCATCCTGGATGTTAACTAACTGTAGTGGGTTGCATCCTGGATGTTAACTAACTGTAGTGGGTGCATCCTGGATGTTAACTAACTGTAGTGGGTTGCATCCTGGATGTTAACTAACTGTAGTGGGTTGCATCCTGGATGTTAACTAACTGTAGTGGGTTTGCATCCTGGATGTTAACTAACTGTAGTGGGTTGCATCCTGGATGTTAACTAACTGTAGTGGGTTGCATCCTGGATGTAACTAACTGTAGTCGTTGCATCCTGGATGTTAACTAACTGTAGTGGGTTGCATCCTGGATGTTAACTAACTGTAGTGGGTTGCATCCTGGATGTTAACTAACTGTAGTGGGTTGCATCCTGGATGTTAACTAACTGTAGAGGGTTGCATCCTGGATGTTAACTAACTGTAGTGGGTTGCATCCTGGATGTTAACTAACTGTAGTGGGTTGCAACCTGGATGTTAACTAACTGTAGTGGGTTGCATCCTGGATGCTAACTAACTGAAGTGGGTTGCATCCTGGATGTTAACTAACTGTAGTGGGTTGCATCCTGGATGTTAACTAACTGTAGTGGGTTGCATCCTGGATGTTAACTAACTGTAGTGGTTGCATCCTGGATGTTAACTAACTGTAGTGGGTTGCATCCTGGATGTTAACTAACTGTAGTGGGTTGCATCCTGGATGTTAACTAACTGTAGTGGGTTGCATCCTGGATGTTAACTAACTGTAGTGGGTTGCATCCTGGATGTTAACTAACTGTAGAGGGTTGCATCCTGGATGTTAACTAACTGTAGTGGGTTGCATCCTGGATGTTAACTAACTGTAGGGTTGCATCCTGGATGTTAACTAACTGTAGTGGGTTGCATCCTGGATGTTAACTAACTGTAGTGGGTTGCATCCTGGATGTTAACTAACTGTAGTGGAGTGCATCCTGGATGTTAACTAACTGTAGTGGGTTGCATCCTGGATGTTAACTAACTGTAGTGGGTTGCATCCTGGATATTAACTAACTGTAGTGGGTTGCATCCTGGATGTTAACTAACTGTAGTGGGTTGCATCCTGGATGTTAACTAACTGAAATTGGTTGCATCCTGGATGTTAACTAACTGTTGTGGGTTGCATCCTGGATGTTAACTAACTGTAGTGGGTTGCATCCTGGATGTTAACTAACTGTAGTGGGTTGCATCCTGGATGTTAAGTAACTAACTGTAGTGGGTTGCATCCTGGATGTTAACTACTGTAGTGGGTTGCATCCTGGATGTTAACTACTGTAGTGGAGTTGCATCCTGGATGTTAACTAACTGTAGTGGGTTGCATCCTGGATGTTAACTAACTGTAGTGGGTTGCATCCTGGATGTTAACTAACTGTAGTGGGTTGATCCTGGATGTTAACTAACTGTAGTGGGTTGCATCCTGGATGTTAACTAACTGTAGTGGGTTGCATCCTGGATGTTAACTAACTGTAGTGGGTTGCATCCTGGATGTTAACTAACTGTAGTGGGTTGCATCCTGGATGTTAACTAACTGTAGTGGGTGCATCCTGGTGTTAACTAACTGTAGTGGTGCCCTGGATGTTAACTAACTGTAGTGGGATTGATCCTGGATGTTAACTAACTGTAGTGGGCTGCATCCTGGATGTTAACTAACTGTAGTGGGTTGCATCCTGGATGTTAACTAACTGTAGTGGGTTGCATCCTGGATGTTAACTAACTGTAGTGGGTGCATCCTGGATGTTAACTAACTGTTTGGGTTGCATCCTGGATGTTAACTACTGTAGTGGGTTGCCCTGGATGTTAACTAACTGAGTGGGTTGCATCCTGGATGTTAACTAACTATGTAGTGGTTGCATCCTGGATGTTAACTAACTGTAGTGGTTTCATCCTGATGTTAACTAAGCTGTAGTGGGTTGCATCCTGGATGTAACTAATGTAGTGGGTTGCATCCTGGATGTTAACTAACTGTAGTGGGTTGCATCCTGGATGTTAACTAACTGTAGTGGTTGCACCTGGTATTAACTAACTGTAGTGGGTTGCATCTGGATGTTAACTAACTGAGTGGGTTGCATCCTGGATGTTAACTAACTGTAGTGGGTTGCATCCTGGATGTTAACTAACTGTAGTGGTTGTCATCCTGGATGTTAATAACTGTAGTGGTTGCATCTGGATGTTAACTAACTGTAGTGGGTTGCATCCTGGATTGTTAACTAACTGAGTGGGTTGCATCTGGATGTTAATAACTGTAGTGGGTTGCATCCTGGATGTTAACTAACTGTAGTGGGTTGCATCCTGGATGTAACTAACTGTAGTGGGTTGCATCCTGGATGTTAACTAACTGTGTGGGTTGCATCCTGGATGTTAACTAACTGTGTGGGTTGCATCCTGGATGTTAACTAACTGTAGTGGGTTGCATCCTGGATGTTAACTAACTGTAGTGGGTTGATCCTGGATGTTAACTAACTGTAGTGGGTTGCATCCTGGATGTTAACTACTGTATGGGTTGCATCCTGGATGTTAACTAACTGTAGTGGGTTGCATCCTGGATGTTAACCTATGTAAGTAGTGTACCTGACTGTTAACTAACGTAGGGTTGCCTGAGTCATGTTAATCAATGATTGGTTGATCCTGGATGTTAGACTAACTGTATGGGTCTCCAGTCCACTGATTTAACTTAACTATAGTGTGTTGCATCCTGGATGTTAATTACAGCTGTGTGAGCGTGATTAAGTTTTAAGTGGTATTGCATCTGGATGTTAACTACTGTGAGTGGTGCAGGTCTAAGGTATGTTACTAACTGATGGGTATCCTGGATGGTTACTGACGTTAAGCTGGGTTGCTACTGGATGTTAACTAACTATTGGGTTGATCCTGGATTTAACTAACGTAGGGTCATCCTGGATGTAACTAACTGTGTGTTGTCTCTGGTGTTACTGTGTGGTGCATCTGGTTAAACTATTGTTGGGTTACATCGCTGGTGTCTAACTAACTAGTAGTGGTCTCCGTATGTTAACTAGCTGTATGGGTGCATCCTGTGTACTAATGTGTGGTGCATCCTGGATGTTAATAACTGTGTGGTGCATGGTTTTAACACTTGGTTGCATCCTGGGAGTTAGACACTCGTGGTGGTTGCATCCTGGATGTTACTTAAAACATGACGTCGTTTGCTTCCTGTAGTGTGCACCTATGTTACTCTGTAGTGGGTCTCATCTGATGTTAACTAACTGTATGGGTTCTTGAGTTAATAATGAGTGGGGTTCCTAAATTTGGATGGTTAAATAACGTAGTGGGTTTCCTGATGTTAACAAAAGTTGGGGTTTTTCCCGGATGGGTTAATAACTGTAGTGGGGTTTGCATCCTGGATGTTAACTTCTCAGTAGTAGTAACCAGTGTACCGTTGACTCGTTACCAACCGTCTCTGCCTGAGTCACTGTCTATTCATATTGTGCTGACCTGGCACTATTCAAAGACCCCCTCACATATGGGTACTACCAGCCTACGTGAGTATTACTTTACCTAATCCACGTGTTCGAACTCCCACATGATAAATGGTGACAGCGGTGTGGAGCGTGGATTAAGTTTTAAGGGTAATTCAAGACGTTAGAAGACTGTTTGTGAGTAGCCGGCAGGGTCAAAGGTGAACCGTCTCACCCACTAGCTACTCCCCTCACAACCTCCAACCTGTGAGCCTGTTGCAGCCGTTTCAAGCTTCCTGGCTTAGTTCGTGTGCTAATTGCTTCAATCTCCGAGGGGTTGACCCGGATTTTGCAATTAAGCCAGTCAGTAAGCCAGACTGTGGAAGTGAACGCCAGTCAGCCTATCATCCAGCCTGTCTCCTGTCATCCACCTGCTCCTCCGTGCTTTGTGCATCGTTACACGTCTTCCAGTCAGCCATTCTCGTGGGGTAAGCCAGTCAGCCAACCCAGCTTCTAACCCAGCTGAGAGAGAGAAGTAAGCCACACAGTAAGAAGTAAGCCAAGTTCCTCTGAAGTACTGTCTATATCGCTTTGTGCTCCCTGTTGGATGCTAAGAGTGGTTTTCACCATTCCTGTGGCATAGTGGCTTATCAAGCCACCTTCGTGGGTAGAGTGGGGTGCGCGCCAGTGCGCCAGCGAGAGTCTCTCACCCACCGCTATCTCTCCCTCCACACACACCCACCATCAACCACCCACCACCAGCCACCCACCTCATCTACCTGTGGTTGTTTGCACCCTTGTACCGGGTCCTAATACTGTTTTGGCTCACATAATTGGTCAAGAGATGTAAGTAAGCGCCAACGATGAAGCCAATTATGGGGGTCCACCGAGAAAGCGCATTTCTTCCGACAACAGTGAGTGTAGGAGGCGTCAGTCATCACCGCTCAGGACAACCTACAACCTACCCTCATCACCAGTAATCACCCGACTACTACAGACTTCAGTGATTATTTAGAGACATTTTTCTTGCATTTAAAGACATTTGCGGGTGTGAGACATTTATAGTAAATTTCTTGTGTACTCTAAACCTTGTGTTTTCAGTGTAGACTCAGTATTTCTTTGACTCGTTATTTTTGCAATATTTTTTCAATATTATCGCTCATCTTATATTTATTTTTTTTTATTCTGTGTTTTTGTTTTATGCTACTCCTGTCTGTAGTAAGTATTATTGTGTAGTGTACCAGTCAGTCACTCTGTGTGAAGTGATTCATTTTTTTTATTGTATTCTTTCAGCGTTGTATTCTCCAGTAATTGTCATTGTAATTCACGCAGTGATATTCACCCCAGTATACCAAATTATCCATTTATTTCTATGTGTGTCTTTTTTTTTTCGTATGCCAGCAGTGTCTCATTCCTCTAATTTTTTCGCAGACTGTGTACCATTATTTTTGCCAGCAAATTTTTGTCGTATCAGTCACAGCAAGATTTTGTTGTAAGAATATATTAAAATCATAAAGTGTGCCCTGCCACTGTAAGTGAAGTGTGCCCTGCCACTGTAAGTGAAGTGTGCCCTGCCACTGTAAGTGTTGTGTCCCCCGCCACTGTAAGTTTTACACTACCCGTTTTGTTCCTTTGTTTTATTTTATTCATATTTTTATATTTCTTTGAACAAATTCACTCTTGATGTAATTTCAATTACTTTTAACGTAAAGTGTTTTCTTTACTCTGTTTGAGTAAATTGTTTTGTCTAATTTACAATTAAGAGTTAAAGTGTTCAATCAGTTTTTTTCTTCATATTTTTATTTTATCATTTAACCTGAGTTTTCCCAGTGTAACTTTATTACTGCAGTGATTATTTCTACACCTTATTTTGTTGCACTTGTTCTGCAGTGAATTATTTTGTTGCACTTGTTCTGCAGTGAATTTTGTTGCACTTGTTCTGCAGTGAATTATTTTCTTTTATTGATATTTTTATGAATTATATTTTAATTTTGTCTATGCATTCTTAGAAAATACTTAAATTTCCCAGTTAACAATTTAGTAATTTTATTTTCTACTTTTTACATTGATTTAAAATTTTATTAATTAATTTCTTTATTAGCAAGAGTAAAGACAGCTCATTTTGCATTTAATTCAGTCTCCAGTAATATTTTTACTTGTATATTTCAATGTAAATTTTGTCTTGACCAATAGTCCTTTAAATTGAGTTGTCCTTCCTCTTGCAGTGTATCTTAGACATTTTTTTTTTATTCCTTCTGCAGAATTAGTTGCATCTCTTTTATTTCAATTCTAGCATTTTGTATCATTTTATTGTTCATTATTTTTGCCTTATTTGTTCTCGTGCTACTTTGCCATTATGTCTCACATACCGTCAAGTGATACTTTAGTGAATGTCGACACTCAGACCTCTCAGGCTACTGTTGCCCCTGTCATCAGTCCTCACAGTTCCTTACCGACTGACAGACCGACCCAGACATCGAGATACTATAGTTATACTCGTGATTCCCTTGATGCGTTACCTTTATTCAATGGCCATGTACATAGTCTTGAAGCATGGTTTGCGGCCATTCGTTCTCATGCTAGTGCTCTCGTTGAAGGTCCTCCTTCAGAGGAAAGTCTTATCAGACTTGCTAAAGAAGCTCTTTATCGATCCCCTGCTGCTGTTCACGTTGTTGATCTCCTTGATATGCGAGACTTCAGGAATCTTACTAAGTGGTCACAATATGAGGAACTGATTCGTTCTTTCCTTGTCCCAGAAAAAACAGCTGATCCATATGTCATTCTTAGGGAACTAGTGAATGCTACACCCATGAGTAATGAATCGTTGAGTGCATTTGCTGTTAGATTAGACAAACTTTTATCATCATTTATCAATGCTGTCCAGTCATCAGCTTTTCTCCCTGAAGAGGCTAAACCATTCACAGAACCGTTTGCTAAAATTCTCTGACATAGATGATTTTGGGGATGAAGTGGAACAAGTCTTTTCTGATGACAATCCACCTTTTTGTTTGCACATAACTTCCAATGCAACCATAGGCCCTATAGTGCAAGCATCTGTTTATAATGCGCCCGTTCATTTGTTCATGGACTCTGATGCGCAAGTCAATATTATCAGGTCTAGTTTGTTTAGGGATAAGCAGTTACGATATGTCCTTCTCGTAGAACCGACTCATGTGTCCTCCCTTAGTGGAGTAGCTGGTTCTCACCTGCGTGTCCGAGGTCGGACTTCCCTAACCTTTTCTATCCAAGGTAGAGACTTCACTGCTTCCTTCCTTGTTGTCGACCAGATTACTTTCCCTGGTGACCTTCTACTGGGATTTGCTTCCATGCGAGACTTACGCATTGTGCTCGACCCTTATCGATGGCATGCCCAAATTGACGACTTGATCGTTCCATTCTGGGGTTACCAGCTTGGATCAGAAATCTGTTATACTGCTGCAGAGTATGATGTACGGATTAAGTCCTTACAAGCTAATGCATTCTCCAGTAGCGTACCCAAGCGGTCAGGCACTGGTAATTCTGTCACTCCCATCAGTATACCTTCAGACTTGCAGGATAGTCCGATGCCTCAAGTGTCCGAGGACACTCAGATTGCCTTGAGTGCACAACCTATCCCTGCAATGACTGCTAGTTCGAGTAGTAGTTTCTCCACAGGGGATGCCTTGTCAGAAAACAATTACTTGAAACTAGTAATGCCATCTCTTGTTGATGTCGCATGCCGTCTGCAGAAAGACGTCTCTGTTGCGGCTAGTGCTCTCACTAGAGTGTCTGTTGTTGTTCCTAGTGTTCCAGATGGTGATAACGTCCTAGTTGACAGTGATTCTTGCAAAGTAAAAGGTCTATTTGTTGAACCATCCTTACATGTTGTAAGAGATAGTAAGATCCATTTCTTCCTGGCCAACACTTCTGGTCACAGTGTTCGCCTCAGAGCAAATACCAATCTTGTTGACCTTGTTCACTATCCTTACCCTGTTCAGGTAGAGGATGAGTTGTCACCTGACCAGTGGGTCGGTGCTATTTCTACCGGGGAGACCTAATCCACTTCACTGGATCAATCTGTTCCACCAGTTGAGGAGAAAGACATATTTCCCACTGACTTCCCAGATGAAGTCAAGCGTTTGTTGACTCTGTTGAACAAACGTCGTAAAGCCATTGCTTTACAAGGTGAGAAGATGGGTATAACGAACTTAATGTCCCATCGTATTCCACTTGAACCTGGTACTAGACCTATCTACATACCTGCGTACAGAATGCCTCATTCACAAGTTGCTGTCGCAGAAGAATTGATCAATCAAATGCTTGATGATGGAGTTATTGCACCTAGCAATTCCCCTTGGAATGCACCCTTGATACTAGTACCTAAGAAGGATGGTACTTGGCGCCCAGTGATTGACTTTAGGAAGTTAAACGCGAAAACCATTCCAGATCGCTTCCCAATTCCTGTACTGGGTGATCTTTTACGTAATATCGGAGATAACAAAGTCTTTTCAACCCTGGATTTGTTACAAGGGTTTTGGCAAGTCCCTCTTCACGAGGACAGCCAAGAGCTAACTGCATTCTCCACTCCTACAGGTCATTATCACTTCCTCCGTATGGCATTTGGATTACGGTCTTCCCCTATCACGTTCTCAAGGCTCATGACTAATATCTTTAGAGGTCTCATAGGTAATGCACTTATGGTGTACTTAGATGACGTAATCGTCATGTCTAAAGACGTGGATACACACTTGAAAAGACTTGATGTAGTACTTGGTAAGCTTGAAGAAGCCAATTTAAAGATCAAACTGTCTAAATGTCAATTTTTCAGATCAGAAATTAAGTTTCTTGGTCACGTAGTCACTCCTAGAGGGGTTACGACTGACCAAAGTAAAGTAACTGCAGTACTAAATTTTCCAACTCCCAAAACTGCTGATGCCGTAAGATCCTTTGTGGGCTTAGCAGGTTTTTATAGATCCTTCATTGCCAATTTTTCTTCCATAGCTGCTCCTCTGAGTTGCTTAAGAAAGATGCTCCTTTTGTTTGGACCTTCCGTCAAGAAAGAGCATTCCAAACTCTAAAAGAAAAGCTAACATCTGCTCCAATTTTGAAATTTCCAGATTTTTCTAAGCCCTTCTATCTGACAACTGATGCTAGTTCAATTGGCATAGGTGCCGTACTAGCTCAGAAGACCGATGGCAAGTACAACGCAGTTGCATTTGCTAGCCGAGTCCTTACGAAGGCTGAACGTAATTATACAGTAACTGAGCAAGAAGCTTTAGCAATAGTATGGTCTTTAAAGCACTTCCGAGACATTATTTATCAGTACTCTGTTCATGTCTTGACAGACCATGCTCCACTGATACCCTTATTCCAGAACAACCTACTGGAAGGTTAGCCAGATGGACCTTGACTATCCAAGAGTTCAATCCCACCTTTGAGCATTTACCTGGCAAGTCAAATGTAGTCGCAGATGCCTTATCGCGACATGTTAGTATAGTAACTGCAGATCCTCCATTTAGTGCTGAAGATGTAAAGAATGCTCAACGAACAGATCCTATGTGGTCTGGTGTGATTCGATTCCTGCTCCAGGAAGATCTTATTCTGACTGTGAAGCCACCAGCACCCATCAGTGACTTTGTCATGAACCAAGAATTACTGTATCGAACAGCCGAGTTGGGTACTCCTAGCAGAAGAGTATACCAGTTAGTAATTCCACAGTCACTAGTGAATGTAGCCTTACAGCTAGTTCACGATGTACCAGGTGTTGCACACCCTGGTATGGATCGTTCAGTAAAACAAGCCAGATTGAAATACTTTTGGCCTCGTATGGCAACTGATATTTCTGAGTATGTTAAGAAATGTAGTGTCTGCATGCAACATAAAGGTAATGCTAATGGTCCTAATCCAATCCAAGTATATCCAACTACTAGCGAACCGTGGGAAAGAGTTGCGCTAGATTTGTTAACTAATTTCCAATGTTCCCTCCAAGGTAACAAACATCTGTGTGTTATGGTAGACCATTTCACCAGATATTGTGAGTTAGTTCCTATTGCAGATAAGACTGCCGAGACAGTAGCTAAAGCGTTTAAAGAACGCATTATCTGCAGGCATACCACTCCTAAGTCCCTAGTAACAGATAATGGAGGTGAATTCTGTAATGAAATTCTTGAAAATTTGTGCACCTTGTACAGATCTCTAAATCCACCATTGTTCCTCATCATCCTGCCAGCAATGGGTTAGCGGAACGAACCAATAAGAAAGTACTTGATGTCTTGAGAGCCACTATCAATCCCAACAGTGAAACTTGGGATGAAGTTATACCTGATGTGCAGTGTGCTATAAATTCTGCTTACAATGTTTCTATAGGTGACACTCCACATTATGCATTGTATGGTGTAGATAAACGTTTGCCTTATGAGTTGTTATATTCTAATCCGAAACCAAATTAACAACCCTGATGATTTCATAGCAACTCGTACCAGCTTAGCTCAAAGTGTTTTTAGAAGAATCCGTGAAACACTTCATAAATCAACAGCTGAATTTACAAGAGTCGCAAACACTCGAGCAAAGCCATCCAAAATCAAAGTAGGTTCGAGAGTTATGCTGATTAACTTTAACAAAACGTCTGCAATGCCAAAGCTTGATCAAAAGTTTGTTGGTCCTTATCGAGTAGTTGAACATATCACTGGTAATAAGTATAAGGTTAGAGAGATTAGTACTGGTCAGTATAAAGAATCGCATTTAGATCATATGAAGTTAGTATGTGATGATAAGATGTTCCAACCCAGACTAATGTGACAGACTCTGACAATCCTCCTGATCCTGTACTCTCTTCCTCTGATACTCAGTCAGACGATCAACCTGAATGTCGTTATTCCCTACGTACACGACAGGTATTGAGAAATCCTCAAATATCATTTGTAACATCCAATTCAGATTTGCCTCAAATACAGCATGAGTTAGCCAATGCTACAGAGTTTGATCCTCCAGAGATGACACCCATTCTGCATATGTCAATCTCACCCTAGCAGAGTTGGGGTTAAATGTAAATAACCTGTATAGATGAATAATTACAGTATCAACTTATCAGTATTCAAGAATTTTTTTTTGTGTTCATGTTCTCTCCGCATTCTGAGGGTTAACAGTCTAGATTTGAGTGCACCGAATCTGCCTTTCTGTTAAACACTCTTTCTTTGTATATATTCCTCCCTCAGAATCCGTAGATCACATGAATACAGATCGATCGATCAAATTTTTTTTTAATCACTTCTATTGTGTAATCTCAACGTTGAGTTTTAAGTTGTGCTATATTATACCTTGTATTGCATTACAGTTTCAGTTACGTAAGCTTCCATTCCAATGTTCTACTTATGTACGTTATAATGTTTAATTGTTGTGTACTTTGACGTTGTATAGAATCAGCCCAAGCCGTACACCTGCCATCTCTAGTTTGTATTAGTTGTATGTCGGGACGACATACGTTAGCGTCGCCGAGCTCTCAGTAGTAGTAACCAGTTACCAGTAACCAGTGTAAAGTTGACTCGTTAGCAACAGTCTCTGCCTGAGTCGCTGTCTATTCATATTGTGCTGACCTGGCACTATTCAAAGACCCCCTCACATATGGGTACTGTGGGCGGCCAGTCGGGCAGTTGTACATGAGAGAGCAGAGAGACAAGGTTACGGCTGTAAGGGCGCTACCCACATTATCTGTAATTATACGTACTACCAGCCTACGTGAGTATTACTTTACCTAATCCACGTGTTCGAACTCCCACATGACAAACTAACTGTAGTGTGTTGCATCCTGGATGTTAACTAACTGTAGTGGGTTGCATCCTGGATGTTAAGTAACTGTAGTGGGTTGCATCCTGGATGTTAACTAACTGTAGTGGGTTGCATCCTGGATGTTAACTAACTGTAGTGGGTTGCATCCTGGATGTTAACTAACTGTAGTGGGTTGCATCCTGGATGTTAACTAACTGTAGTGGGTTGCATCCTGGATGTTAACTAACTGTAGTGGGTTGCATCCTGGATGTTAACTAACTGTAGTGGGTTGCATCCTGGATGTTAACTAACTGTAGTGGGTTGCATCTGGATGTTAACTAACTGTAGTGGGTTGCATCCTGGATGTTAACTAACTGTAGTGGGTTGCATCCTGGATGTTAACTAACTGTAGTGGGTTGCATCCTGGATGTTAACTGTAGTGGGTTGCATCCTGGATGTTAACTAACTGTAGTGGGTTGCATCCTGGATGTTAACTAACTGTAGTGGGTTGCATCCTGGATGTTAACTAACTGTAGTGGGTTTGCATCCTGGATGTTAAACTAACTGTAGTGGGTTGCATCTTGGATGTTAACTAACTGTAGTGGGTTGCATCCTGGATGTTAACTAACTGTAGTGGGTTGCATCCTGGATGTTAACTAACTGTAGTGGGTTGCATCTGGATGTTAACTAACTGTAGTGGGTTGCATCCTGGATGTTAACTAAACTGTAGTGGGTTGCATCCTGGATGTTAACTAACTGTAGTGGGTTGCATCCTGGATGTTAACTAACTGTAGTGGGTTGCATCCTGGATGTTAACTAACTGTAGTGGGTTGCATCCTGGATGTTAACTAACTGTAGTGGGTTGCATCCTGGATGTTAACTAACTGTAGTGGGTTGCATCCTGGATGTTAGCTAACTGTAGAGGGTTGCATCCTGGATGTTAACTAACTGTAGTGGGTTGCATCCTGGATGTTAACTAACTGAAGTGGGTTGCATCCTGGATGTTAACTAACTGTAGTGGGCTGCATCCTGGATGTTAACTAACTGTAGTGGGTTGCATCCTGGATGTTAACTAACTGTAGTGGGTTGCAACCTGGATGTTGACTAACTGTAGTGGGTTGCATCCTGGATGTTAACTAAATGTAGTGGGTTGCATCCTGGATGTTAACTAACTGTAGTGGGTTGTATCCTGGATGTTAACTAACTGTAGTGGGTTGCATCCTGGATGTTAGCTAACTGTAGTGGGTTGCATCCTGGATGTTAACTAACTGTAGTGGGTTGCATCCTGGATGTTAACTAACTGTAGTGGGTTGCATCCTGGATGTTAACTAACTGTAGTGGGTTGCATCTGGTTGTTAACTAACTGTAGTGGGTTGCATCCTGGATGTTAACTAACTGTAGTGGGTTGCATCTTGGATGTTAACTAACTGTAGTGGGTTGCATCCAGGATGTTAACTAACTGTAGTGGGTTGCATCCTGGATGTTAACTAACTGTAGTGGGTTGCATCTGGATGTTAACTAAAATGTAGTGGTTGCATCCTGGATGTTAAGTAACTGTAGTGGGTTGCATCCTGGATGTTAACTAACTGTAGTGGGTTGCATCCTCGATGCTAACTAACTGAAGTGGCTTGCATCCTGGATGTTAACTAACTGTAGTGGGTTGCATCCTGGATGTTAAGTAACTGTAGTGGGTTGCATCCTGGATGTTAACTAACTGTAGTGGGTTGCATCCTGGATGTTAATAACTGTAGTGGGTTGCATCCTGGATGTTAACTAACTGTAGTGGGCTGCATCCTGGATGTTAACTAACTGTTGTGGGTTGCATCCTGGATGTTAACTAACTGTTAGTGGGTTGCATCCTGGATGTTAAGTACTGTAGTGGGTTGCATCCTGGATGTTAACTAACTGTAGTGGGTTGCATCCTGGATGTTAACTAACTGTAGTGGGTTGCATCCTGGATGTTAACTAACTGTAGTGGGTTGCATCCTGGATGTTAAGTAACTGTAGTGGGTTGCATCCTGGATGTTAAAATAACTGTAGTGGGTTGCATCCTGGATGTTAACTAACTGCAGTGGGTTGCATCCTGGATGTTAACTAACTGTAGTGGGCTGCATGCTGGATGTTAACTAACTGTAGTGGGCTGCATCCTGGATGTTAACTAACTGTGGTGGGTTGCATCCTGGATGTTAACTAACTGTAGTGGGTTGCATCCTGGATGTTAAGTAACTGTAGTGGGTTGCATCCTGGATGTTAACTAACTGTAGTGGGTTGCATCCTGGATGTTAACTAACTGTAGTGGGTTGCATCCTGGATGTTAACTAACTGTAGTGGGTTGCATCCTGGATGTTAACTAACTGTAGTGGGTTGCATCCTGGATGTTAACTAACTGTAGTGGGTTGCATCCTGGATGTTAACTAACTGTAGTGGGTTGCATCCTGGATGTTAACTAACTGTAGTGGGTTGCATCCTGGATGTTAACTAACTGTAGTGGGTTGCATCCTGGATGTTAACTAACTGTAGTGGGTTGCATCCTGGATGCAGCTAAGATACAACATTATGGCCTCCGACTTTATGGGTTTAAAAAATATATATAAATTAAGTAATAATTGTCAACTGTTATATAATATAGTGTGAGAGTGGTATACAAAGCAGCTGAGAATTTTACAGTAATTTTGAGTATCATAACGTGAAAAAATGTTTGTTCTAATTGCAAAGAAAACTTATACCGTCTGTTAATTGACCGGTTACGTGAGCTTAGTTTCTTTTTGCAGTAATTGTGAGTTGTTTATTTCTCAGGTTGGAATTCTTAGAGCGTGGAATATAATACTGAAACTTATGGACGAAGTTGTGGACATAAGGAAGGACCGCATCGTTTTGGGTTCTCGCATTTGTGTCCATCCTGACTATGGTCATCAAGGTGTTATTACAAAGATAATGAAGGTTTGTGTTTAGTCGTATGTGGTGGTATTACCTGGTAGATAATAAATGCCGATGTTAAAAGCCAAACAATATATTTCTTGGATATGAATGTTGACAAGAAAATCGAAATTCTTCCATTATGCCTGATATTAGTACAGTTATTATTTTCCATGTCACTGTGTTCATTTCGTGTTCATACACCTCCTTCAGCTAAGTCTGGATCTTAGCACCAAGCAGGGATACACATTGGCCTGTGGATATACCAACAACCCTAACAGTATGAGGATATGTCTCCGTCTTGGGTTCAAGAATGTCAAAACAGTGAACGTAAACACCCTGGAGGAAGGCATCTTCGACCTCTCCTGCTTGGAATACAAGATCATAAATTTTTTTACTAAACGTCTGCGATCTGAAACAATACTGTCGTCCAAGTTATAATCAGAACTCAGCCCTACCAACTAATCATATATTGTCTCCTTTTTCATATAGGTCATATGAAGAATTTATAGATGATTGTTTATCACATAAATATAAGACGTCCACACACCTGCAAGTCTTGTTCTTCAACATTCAACATTACTCCTCATTCATGGCTCACAACTTACGCTGACTTCCAATTTTTTTCTTGCAAGTAATACAATGTTATTTTATCTATATGCAAGAAGATTTACTAATTAATTTTATTTTAATTCTTCAAAAGTGATGAATAACATTACATTACACTGTCGTAAGTAATGGAAGTGGGAGTGTGTTTTCTGGGGTGTGTTTTCTGGGAGTGTGTTGTCTGGCAGGTGTTTGTCTGGGAGTGGTTTTTGTTGGGGAGTGTGTTGTCTGGCAGTGTGTTGTCTGGCTGGTTGTCTGGCAGTGTGTTGTCTGGTAGTGTGTTGGCCAGTGGTTTTTCTGGGAGTGTTTGTTGGCAGTGTTTGTCTGGTGTGTGTTGTTGGAGTGTGGTCTGGTAGTTGTTGTCTGGTTTTGTTTGTTGGCATGTGTTTCTGGCAGTGTGTTGTTGGGGAGTGTGTTGTTGGTTGGGGTTGTCTGGTAGTGTTTGTTGGTAGTGTGTTGTCGGGAGTGTGTTGTTGGCAGTGAGTTTCTGCAGGGGTTTTTTTGGAATGTGTTTTCTGGCAGAGTGTCTGCAGTGTAATGAAGAGTGAGGGAGTGTGTGTCTGGCGTGTGTTGTCTGGCATGTGTTGTCTGGGGGGTGTGTTGTCTGGCAAAATGTGTTGTCTGGGAGGTGTTGTCTGGCAGTGTGTTGTCTGGGAGTGTGTTGTCTGGCAGTGTTTGTCTGGTAGGTGTTGTCGGGGAGGGTTGTCTGGCAGTGTGTTTTCTGGAAGTGTGTTGTCTGGCAGTCTGGCAGGTGTCTCCAGTGTAATGAGGAGTGAGGCAGTGTGTTTGTTTGGGAGGTGTTGTCTGGGAGTGTGTTGTCTGGCGGGGTGTTTTTCTGGCATTGTTTGTCTGCAGTGTGTTGTCTGGGAGTGGTTGACTGGTGTGTGGCGGCAGTGGTTTTTCTGGTAGTGTGTTTTTCTGGGAGTGTGTTTCTGGGGTGTGTTGTCTGGCAGTGTGTTGTCTTTAGTGTTTGTCTGGAGTGTGTTGCTGGCGTGGTTGTCTGGAGTGTGTTGTCTGGGGTGTGTTGTCTGGCAGTGTGTTGTTTCCCCTGTGTTGTCTGGGAGTGTGTTGTCTGGCAGGTGTTGTCTGGGAGTGGTTGTCTGGTAGTGTGTTTTTTCTGGTAGTGTGTTGTCTGGTAGGTGTTGTTCTGGGAGGGGTTTGTCTGGCTGGTTTCTGGCGGTGTTGTCGGCTGTGTTGTCTGGGAGTGGTTGTCGGTAGTGTTTTTGTCTGGGAGTGTGTTGTCTGGGAGTGTGTTGTCTGGGAGTGTGTTTTCTGGCAGTGTGTTGTTGGTAGTGTGTTGTCTGGCAGGTGTTGTTGGCAGTGTGTTGTCTGGTGTTTTTTGTTGTAGTGTGTTTTCTGGTAGGTGTTGTTGGCAGGTTTTTCTGGGAGTTGTTTCGGCAGTGTGTTGTCTGGGAGTGTTTGTCTGGTAGTGTGTTGTCTGGTAGGGGTTGTCTGGGAGGTTTGTTGGTGTGTGTTGTCTGGTAGTGTGTTTCTGGCAGTGTGTTGTCTGGCGTGTGTTGTCTGGATTGTTGTCTGGTAGTGTGTTGTCGGTATGTGTTGTCTGGCATGTGTTTTCGGGGGGGTGTTGTCTGGGATGTTTGTCTGGTGTGTTTGTCTCAGTGTTTGTCTGGTAGTGTGTTGTCTGGTAGGTTTTGTCTGGCAGTGTGTTGTCTGGTAGGTTTTGTCTGGGGATTGTTGTCTGGGAGTGTGTTTTTGGTAGTGGGTTGTCTGGGAGTGGTTGTTGGTAGTGTGTTGTTGGTAGGTTTTTTCTGGGAGTGTGTTGTCTGGCAGTGCGTTGCTGGCAGTGTGTTTTTGGCAGTGTTTTGTCGGGAGTGTTTGTCTGGCAGTTGTTGTTGGCAGTGTGTCTGGCAGTGTTTAAAGAAAAAGGTTGGGAGTGTGGTCTTGCAGTGTAAGAAGATGAGGCAGTTGTTGCTGGGAGTTTGGTTTTTCTGGCAGTGAATGAAGAGTGAGGCAGTGTGTTTTTCTGGCATGTGTTTCTGGAGGGTTTTGTCTGGCAGTGTGTTGTTGGGATGTGTTGTCTAGCATGCTTGTCTGGCAGGTTTGGGCTGGAGTGTAAGAAAATGAGGCATGTGTTGTTGGCAGTGAGTTTTTTTTTTTTATTTTTTTTTTTTTTTTTTTTTTTTGTTTTTTTTTTTTTTTATTTTTTTTTTTTTTTTTTTTTTTTTTTTTTTTTTGTTGGGGGTTTTTTTTTTTTTTTTTTTTTTTTTTTTTTGTTTATTTTCTTGTTCTTGAGTTTGGGGTGTGTTGTCTGGGGGGTTTTTTTGAAAAGTGGGAGGGTTTTTTGGGAGTGAATGAAGAGGAGGCAGGTGTTGCTGGCAATGTTTGGGGGGGCCTGGCAGTGTTTTTGGCAGTGTGTTGTCTGGCAGTGTTGGGGGTTTGGGATGTTTTTCTGGCAGTGTTTGGGCAGTGTGGGGGGTTTTGGGAGTGTGTTTTCCTGGCAGTGTGTTGTTGGGCAGGTGTTGTCTGGCAGTGTGTTTTCTGGAGTGTGAAATTGGGGAGTGTTTGTCGGGAGTGTGTTGTTGGGAGTGTAGGAGTGAGCAGTGTGTGTTCTTTTTTCAGTGTAATGAAGAGTGAGGGAGGGGGTGGGGGTTTTTTCTGGCGTGTAATGAAAAGTGAGGCAGGGGGTTGTCTGGCGTGTAATGAAGGAGGAGGCAGGGTGTTGCTGGCATGATGAAGAGTGAGGCGTGTTTGTCTGGCAGTGTAAAGAAAGAGGGGGGTGTGTTGTCTGGGAGTTAATGAAATGGGCAGTGTTTGTCTGGGATGTAATGGAAAATGAGGAGGTGTGGGCAGTTGTGTCGGGGCAGTGTGTTTTCTGGCAGTGTTGGGTTTTTGGGGAGGTTTTTTGTCCGGCAGTGTGTTGTCTGGCATGTAAATGAAGGGGTTTTGGGAGTGTGTTTCTGGGGTGTTTGTCTGGCATGTTTTTGGGGGGGTGGGCGTGTTTGCTGGGGTGTGTTGTCTGGGAGTGTAATGAAGAGTGAGGGAGTGTGTTGTCTGGCAGGGGTTTTTTCCCTGGCAGGAAGGATAAGGGGGCGGCAAAGGGGGTGTTGTCTGGCAGTTGAAGAGTGGGAGGGGGCGGGTGGGTTTTTGGCAGTGTAATGAAGATGAGCAGTGTGTTGTCTGGGAGTGTTTGGGGGGCAGGTTTGTTGGCGTTAATGAAGAAGGGGGGCCCGGTGTTTTTGGCAGTGTAATGAAGATGAGGCAGTGTGTTTCTGCGTGTGTGTTGGCAGTGTGTTTTTCTGCAGGGGTTGTTGGGAGTGTAATGAAAGGGGCAGTGTGTTTTCTGCAGTGTGTTGTCTGGCAGTTGTTGTTGGGGAGTGTGTTGTCTGGCATGTTTGTCTGGGATTTTTTGGGCTGCAGTTGTTTTCTGCATGTGTTGTTGGCAGTGTGTTGTCTGGCAGTGTGTTTTTTGGCAGTGAAAAGATGAGGCATGTGTTGTCTGGGAGTTTTTGGGTGGGGATGGTTTTTCGGAGTGTAATGAAGAGTGAGGCATGGTTTTTTGGCAGGGAGGGTGGCATGTGTTTTTCTGGCAGTGTAATGAAGAGTGGGCTGGGGTTGTCTGGCAGTGTGTTGCTGGGAGTGTAAAGAAAAGTGGGCGTGTGTTGTTGGCAGTGTTTGTTTTGGGAGTTTTTTTGTCTGGGGTGTAATGAAAAAGTAGGCGTGGTTGTTTTGGGGGTTAAGAGTGGGGTTTTTTGTCTGGGAGGTAATGAAGAGGGGGCGTGTGTTTCTCAGTGTGGGTTGGCGTGTGTTGTCTGGGAGTGTTGTTGGGAGTGTAAAGAAGAGTGAGGGAGTGTGTTGTCTGGGAGTGTGTTGTCTGGGAGTTTTTGGGGGTTGGGAGGTGTTGCTGGCAGTGTTTTGTCTGGCGGGGTTTTCTGGCATGTTTGGGTAGCAGGGGTTTCTGGCAGTGTTGGGTTTGGATGTGTTTTCTGGGATGTAATGAAGAGTGAAGCAGTGTGGTCTGGAGTAATAAAAATGGGCAGTGTGTTGTCTGGCAGTTAAAGAAGATGGGCGTGTGTTTGTCTGGCAGTGTAATGAAAGAGTGGGAGTGTGTTTTCTGGGAGGGTTTTGGGGTTTAAATGTTTGTCTGGGAGTGTTGGGTGTTTGGGAGTGTTTGTTGGAGGGTTTTTGGGGAGTGTTTGTCTGGCAGGGAATGAAAAGTTTGGGAGTTGTTTCTGGCATGTAATGAAGGGTGGGGGCAGTTGGGTTTTCTGGCAGTGTGGTTGACAGGTGTTGTCTGGGGTGTAATAAGGTGGGGCGGTTTGTCTGGCAGTGTAATGAAGAGTGTGGCAGTGGTTTTTCTGGCAGTGGTTTTTCTCAGGTGGTTGGCAGTGTTGGGTGGCAGTGTGTTTTCTGGGGTGAAAAAGAGTGTGGCAGTGTTTGCTGGCATGTGTTGTCTGGCGTTTTTTGTTGGCGGTAATGAAGATGAGGGAGTGTGTTGTCTGGGGTGTAATGAAAGTGTGGGAGTGGGGTTGTCTGGGGTTTTGGGTTGCAGTGTGTTTTTTTGGGGGTTGTCCCGGCAATTTTGGGAAATGTTTTTGGGAGTGTGTTGTCTGGCATGTAATGAAGAGTGGGCGTGTGTTGTCTGGCAGTGTAATGAAGGGGGGTGGTTTTTTTGGGAGGTTTTGGTTTGGTTGTCTGGCAGTGTTTGCCGCAGTGTGTTGTCCTTTTTGGGCATGTAATGAAGAGTGGGCAGTGTGTTGTCTGGCAGTTGTTGTCTGGCAGTTGGGTTGTCTGGCAGGGGTTTTGGAGGGTTTTGGCATGTGTTGTCTGGCAGTGTAATGAAAAGTGGGCATGTGTTGTTGGCATGTGTTGCTGGCAAATTTTTAAAAAGGATGAAGGGGTTTTTGGCAGTGTGTTGTCGGCAGGGTTTTTTATGAGAAAGTGGGCATGTTTTTCTGCAGTGTGTTGTCTGGCATTGGGTTTTCGGCAGTTAATGAAAGTTTTGGCAGTGTGTTTTTCTGGGAGTGTTTTTGGGTGGGCAAGGGGGTTGGGGGGTTTTTCTGGGAGTGTGGTCTGACATGTGTTGTTGCAGGTAATGAAGGGGGTGGGGGGCAGGGGTTGGGGGTTTTTGTCGGCGTGTAATGAAAGTTTTGGGAGTGTGTTGCTGCAGTGTGTTTCTGACAGTGTGTTTTTGGGGGTGGTTGTTTCGTGTTGAAATTTTGGGAGTGTGTTGCTGGCGTGTGTTTTCTGGCATGTAATGGAAAAGGGGGTGGGCATTGTGTTGTTGGCATGTGGTTTTGGAGTGGTTGGCAGTGTTTGGGTTTTGGCATGTGTTGTCTCAGGGGTTGTCTGCAGTGTGTTGCTGGCGTGTGTTGTCTGGGGTGTGTTGTCTGGGAGTTGGGTTTTTTTCAGTGTGTTTTTTGGGAGTGTGTTTTTCTGGGAGTGTGGGGTTTGGGAGTGTGTTGTCTGGGATGTGTTTTCGGCATTTTGTTGTCTGCAGTGTAATGAAAATGGGGCAGTGGTTGTCGGCATGTGTTGCTGCATGTAATGAAGAGTGAGGCAGTGTGTTGTCTGCAGTGTGTTTGTCTCAGTGTGTTGCTGGCAGTGTAATGAAAATAAGCAGTGTTTTTTTCTACAGTGTGTTTCTGGCAGTGTGTTGTCTGCAGTGTAATGAAATGGCAGTGTGTTGTCTGGCAGTGTGTTTTCCGGGGGGGAAAAAATGGGGGGTTTGTTGGCAGTGTGGTTTGTTTTTTGGGGGAGTGTGTTGTTGGCAGTGTGTTTTTCTGGAGTTGTTGTCTGGCGTGTAATGGGGGAAGGATTTTTTTTGGGGTGTGGTGTCTGCATTTTGGGGGGGGGTTTTTGGCAGTGTGTTGTCTCAGTTAATGAAAGGGGGCAGTGTGTTGGCGTTTTTGCTGGCATGTGTTTCTGGGAGTGTGTTGTCTGGCATTTTAAATGAAGGAGGGGTTTTGGGGTGTGTTTCTGGCGTGTGTTGTCTGGCATTAATGAAAGTTTGGGAGTGTGTTGTTGGCATGGGGTTGCTGGCGGTGTTGTCTGGCATGTGGGGGGTTGTTTTGGCAGTGAAAGAAAGTGGGGAGTGTGTTGTCTGGCAGTGTGTTGTCTGACAGTGTGTTGTCCTTTGGGGGGGGCAGTGTGTTGCTGGCAGTGGTTGTTTTTCCCTGCATGTGTTGTTGCATGTGTTGTCTGGGGAGTGGTTTTCGGAGGTAATGAAGAGTGGGCAGTGTGTTTTTTGGGATTTTTTGTCGGGGTGTGTTGCTGAAATTTTTTTGAGGTGGGCAGTGGTTTTTTCTGGGAGTGTGTTTTCTGCAGTGTAATGAAAATGAGGGATGTTTTTTTGTTTGTAGGGGTGTTGTTGGAGTGTTTTCTGGCATGTTTTTGGGTGGCAGTGTTTTCGGCAGGTAAAAGAGTGAGGCAGTGTGTTGTTGGGAAAAAATCGGGTTTTTCTGGCAGTTTTTTGGGTTTTTGGGGGAGTGGTTGTCTGGCAGTGTGTTGTTGGCATGAAGAAAGTGAGGCAGTGGTTGTTGGCAGTTGTTGTCTGGGAGTTGGGTTTTAAAAGGTTTGGGGCAGTGTGTTTTTGGTGGGAAAATGGGGGGTTTGTCTGGCAGTGTTTGTCGGAGTGTTTGGGAGTGGGCAATGTGTTTTTGGGAGGTTTGTTGGAGTGTAAAGAAAGTGAGGCATGTTTGTTGGCGGTGTTGTCTGGAGTGAATGAAGAGTGGGCAGTGTGTTTTTGTGGCAGTGTGTTGTTGGGGAGTTGGGGTTTTCTGGATGTGTTGTCGGGATGTTTTAGAGTGGGGGCAGTGTTTGTTGGAGTGTTGGGTGGCAGTGGTTGTTTGCAGTGTTTGGGTGGAGTGGGCAATGTGTTGTTGGCATGTGTTGTCTGCAGTTGTTGCTGCAGTGTTTGTTGGGGAGTGTGTTTCTGGCATGTAATGAAGAGGAGGCAGTGTGTTGTCTGGCAGGGTTTTTGTTGGGAGTGGTTTTCTGGAGTGTGTTGTCTGGCAGTGTAATGAAGAGTGAGGCAGTGTGTTGTCTGGGGTGTGTTTTTCTGGGTTGGGTAGTGTGTTTTTCTGCAGTGTGTTGTCTGCATTTTGGGTGGGGAGTGTGTTGTCGGAGTGTAATGAAGATGGGCAGTGTGTTGTTGGCAGTGTGTTGTCTGGCAGTGTGGGGGTTTGGAGTGTGTTTTGTTTGGCAGTGTTTGTTCTTTTAAAAACGTGTGTTTCTGGCAGTGGTTGTTGGGAGTGTAATAAAGAGGGCAGTGTGTTGTTGCAGTGTTTGGGTAAACAGTTGTTGTTCTTTTGGGTAGGGTGTTTGTTGGCAGTGTTTTGTGGCAGTGTGTTCTGGCAGTGAATGAAGAGTGAGCAGTGTGTGCCCGGGATGTAATGAAGAGTGAGGCAGTGTTTGTTGATGAATGAAGGTGGGGCAGTGTGTTGTCTGGCGGGGTGTTGTCTGCAAATTGTTGTCGGGGTGTAATGAAGAGTGAGGGAGTGTTTGCTGGCAGTTGTTGTCTGGGGAGGGTTTTTTTCTGCAGGGGGTTGTTGTCTGGCATGTGTTTTATTTTCCCGGCAGTGTAATGAAGATGAGGCAGTTTTTGGTGGGGTTTTTTTTGGCAGGTGGTCCTGGTTGTTGGATGTTGGGGAGTGTGTTTGTCTGGCAGTGTTGGGTTGGGGGTGTGTTGTCTAGGGGTCTGGAGTGTAATGAAGAGTGAGGAGTGTGTTGTTTGGGAGTGGTTGTCTGGAGTGTAATGAAGGTGAGGCAGTGTGTTTTTGGCAGGGGGTTTGGGGAGGGGCGTGTGTTGTCTGGGAGTGTTAAGGGTTGGCAGTGTGTTGTCTGGATGTAAAGAAGAGTGGGCAGTGTGTTTTGGGTTAATGGTTTTTGGGGGTGGTTTTTCTGGAGGGTTTGTCTGGGAGTGTTGGGTAGGCAGTGTGTTGCTGGCAGGTGGGTGGGAGTGTGTTGTCTGGCGTTAAAGAAGAGTGAGGCATGTGTTGTCTGGCAGGGAAGTGTTGGGGTGTGTTTCTGGCATGTTTGGGGTTTGGAGGTGTTTTCTGCAGTGTAATGAAGAGTGGGCAGTGTGTTTCTGGCAAAAAAAAGGGGGGGTTTTTGTCTGGCAGTGAATGAAAGTAGGCAGGTGTTGTCTGGCAGTGTGTTGTCTGGCAGGTAATAAAGTGAGGCAGTGTGTTGTTGCAGGGAATGAAAAAGGAGTGTGGGGCAGTTTTTTGGTGGCAGTGTGTTGTCTGGGAGTGTAATGAAGAGTGGGCAGGGTTGTTCAGTGTAATGAAAAAATGGGGAGGGGTTGTCTGGGAGTTAATAAAGGGGGGCATGGTTGTCTCAGTGTGTTTTCTGGAGGTATGAAGATGGGCAGTGTGTTTCTGGCAGGTTTGGGGTTGCGTGTGTTGTCTGGAAAGGGTTAGCATGGTTGTTGGGGGGTAATGAAGAGTGGGCAGGTGTTTCTGGCAGTGGTTGGGTAGGTGTTTTCTGGGAGTGTTTGTTAGCAGTGTGTTTTCTGGCAGTGAAAAGAAGGTGAGGGAGTGTTTGTCTGGCAGTGGTTGTCTGGATGTGTTGTCTGGGAGTGTAATAAGATGAACTGTTTGTCTGGCAGTGTAATGAAAAGGTAGCAGTGGTGTCTTGAGTGTTTGTCGCCCGGTGTTGTCTGGGAGTGTAAGAAGATGGGCAGGGGGGTTGGGGGTGTCGGCAGTGGTTGTCGGCAGTGTAATGAAGAGTGAGGCAGTGGTTTTCTGGGAGTTAATGAAGAGTGGGCATGGTTGTCTGGCGGTTTGGGGTTGCAGTGTGTTTTTCTGGCAAATGGTTGCCTGGCATGGGGTTTTTTCATGTGTTTTTTTGGCAGGTGTTGTTGGGATGTAATGAAAGTGAGGGATGTGTTGTCTGGAAATGTAAGAAGAGTGAGGCAGTGTTTTTTCTGCAGTGTTTGGAGGTGTTGGGCAGTGTGTTGTCTGGCAGTGTAAATTTTAAGGGGGGGGGTTTTTTGGCAGTGTTTGTCTGGCAGTGTAAAGAAAATTGGGGAGGGGTTTTTTTGTTTTGGCAGTGTGTTGTCTGGGAGTGAATGAGAGTTTTAGGGTTGTTTGGTTTCTGCAGTGTAATAAGAGTGGGGCAGTGGTTTTCTGGAGTTAAGAAAATGAGGCATGTGTTGTCTGGGAGTGTAATGAAGGTAGGAAATGTGTTGTCGGGATGTAATTGAAGGGGGGGTGTTTGGGAGGGGTTTGGGGTTTTTCTGGCAGTGTAAAGAAGAGTGGGGGGGGGTGTTGTCTGGAGGTAATGAAGATGAGGCAGTGTTGTCTTCAGTGTAATGAAAGTGAGGCAGGTGTTTTCGGGAGTGTGTTTTCTGCAGTGGTTTTGGGGGGGTTTGTCGGGAGTGAATGAAAAGTGGGCAGTGTTTGTCTGGGAGGTTTGTTTGGGAGTGTGGTTTCTGGGGTGAAATGAAAATTTGGCATGTGTTGTCTGGGGTGTTTTAAGGAAAAGTGGGCGTGGTTTTCTGGGAGTGTAAAGAAAGTGGCAGTGTGTTGCTGGGAGTGGTTGTCGAGGTAAAGAAGAGGAGCATGTGTTTTTTGGCAAAGTTTGGAAAAAGGGGAGTGTGTTGTTGGCAGTGGTTGTCTGGGGTGTTTTTTCTGGCAGTGTAAAGAAAAAGTGGGGGTGTGTTTCTGGCAGTGTTGGGTTTTAGTGTGTTGTCTGGCAGTGGTGTTACAGTGTGTTGTCGGAGGGGTTTTGGAGGGTTTTTGGGGGGTGTTGTCTGGAGTGGTTTTTCTGGCAGTGTGTTGTTTGGGAGTGTAAAGAAAGTGAGGGAGGGTTTGTTGGCAGGTGTTTTGGATTTTGTTTTGGAGTTTTTTTTCAGTGTGTTTTCTGGCGTGTAATGAAAGTGTGCAGTGTGTTTTCGGAAATGTGTTTTTGGCAGTGTGTTGTTGGCATGTATGAAGAGGGTTTAGGCAGTTGTTTGTCTGCAGTTGGGGATGGGGGGTTTGGGCATGTGTTTTTGGCGTGTTTGTTGCAGTGTGTTGTTTGGGAGTGTTTTTGGGGGGTTTTAGTGGGTGTTTATTGGGATGTGTTTTCCTGCAGTGTTTTGTTGGCATTAAGGGTTTTAGGCAGTGTGTTGTCTGCGGGGTTTTGAAGGGTGGGCATGTTTTCTGGGATGTTTGTTGGGAGTGTGTTGCTGGCAGTGGGGTTTTTTTGGGGTGGTTGGGATTTTTGGGCAGTGTGTTTTCTGGGAGGGGTTTGGGGTGTTTTTTCTGGGAGTTGTTGTCTGGCGTTGGGTTTTTGGGGGGTTTTTGGCAGTGGTTTTTCCCTGGCAGTGTTTTTGTCTGGCAGTGTGTTGTCTGGCAGTGAATGAAAGTTTGGGAGTGTGTTGTCTTGCAGTGGTTGTCCGGCATGTAATGAAGAGTGAGGCGTGTGTTTTCGGTTTTAGTGAATGAAAAGTGAGGATGTGTTGTTGGCAGTGTATTTAAGAGGAGGGAGGGTTTTGGGGGGTTGTCTGGCAGGTAATAAAGGGGAGTGGTTTTTCTGGAGTTGTTTTGGCAGTGTGTTGTTGGCATGTAATGAAGGGGGGGTGGGCAGTGTGTTGTCTGGAGTGTAATAAGATGAGCAGTTTGGGGTGTTTCTGGGAGTGTAATGAAGATGGGGCTGTGTTGTCTGGGATGTGGGTGGGCAGTGTGTTGTTCTTTTGGGAGTGTGTTGTCTGGCAGGGGTTTTTGAAGGAGTGTGGGGAGTGTTTGTCTGCAGTGTTGGTGGGGAGTGTGTTGTTGGGTGAATGAAGGTTTGGGGGAGTGTGTTGTTGGCAGTGTTTGTCTGGCAGGTAATGAAGAGTGAGGCATGGTTGTCTGCAGGGGGTTTTGGAGGTGAAGAGTTTGTGTTTGTTGGCAGGTTTGTCTGGGAGTGGGGTTTTGGCAGTGGTTGTCTGGGAGTTTTTAGAGTGGGCGGTTTGGGGGTGGGTTTTGTTTCTGCAGGTGTTGTCTGGGAGTGTAATGAAAGTTGGGGGTGTGTTTTCTGGCAGGTAAGAAGAGTTGGCAGTGTGTTGTCTGGCAGTGTGGGTTCAGTGTGTTGTTCTTTGTGTTGTCTGCGTGTTTTTTTCCGGGAGTGTTTGAAGGTGGGGCCATGTGTTGTCTGGCGTGTAATGAAAAGTGGGGAGTTGGTTGTCTGGCAGTGTGTTTTTTTGGGCAGTGTGTTTGGATTTTTTGGGAGTTTTGTTTCAGTGTGTTGTCTGGCATGTAATGAAAAGTGACAGGTGTTTTTCGGAAGAATGTGGGGGGTTTTTTTGATTGGCCAATGGTTGTTGGCAGTTGTTTTGGGAGTGTGTTTTGGCAGTGTGTTGTCTGGGGAGTGTTGAAATGGAGTGGTTTTTTTGGCAAATGTGTTTTTGGGCATGTGTTGTTGGGATGTGTTGTTGGCAGGTGTTGTTGGCAGTGTGTTGTTGGGGGGAAAAAAAAGGGGGGTTTTTTGGGAGTGTTTTGTCTTTCAGTGGTTGTTGGCAGGGAAAAAAATGGGGCATGTTTTTTTGGGAGTGTGTTTCTGGCAGGGTGTTGTCTGGCAAAAAAAGGGTTTGGGGGTTGTTTGGGAGTGGTTGTCTGGCAGTGTGTTTTGGGGTTTAAGGGGTGTGTTGTCTGGCTGTGTTGTTCAGTGTGTTGTCTGGGAGTTTTGTTTTTGGCAGTGTGTTGTCTGCAGTGTGTTTCGCAGTGTTTTGGGGTTTTGGGAGTGTGTTGTCTGGGAGGGGTTGTTGGCAGTGTGTTTTCTGGCAGTGTTTGGGTTTTCATGGTTTCTGGCATGTTTGCGCAGTGTGTTGTCGCAGTGTGGTTGGCAGTGGTTTTTCGGGATGTGTTGTCGCATTATAAGAGTTTTGGGAGTGTGTTGCTGCAGTGTTCTGGCAGTGTAATGAAGATTTGGGGGGTGTTTTCTGGCAGTTTTGGGTTTTGGGATGTTTTTCTGGCATGTGTTGTCGGCTGTAATGAAGGTTTGGCAGTGTGTTGTCTGGGAGTGTGTTGTCTGGCAGTGTGTTTCGGCAGGGGGTTTTGGGAGGGGGGCTGTGTTTTCCCTTTTTTTGGGAGGTGTTTTCTGGGGTGTAATGAAGATTTGGGGGAGGGGTTTTCTGGGATTTTTTTTGGCGTGAATGAAAAATGGGAGGTGTTTTTTCTGCGTGTAATAAGAGTGAAAGGGGTTTCGGGGTGTTGTCTGCAGTGTAAAGAAAGTGGGCAGTGTGTTGTCTGGGGAGTGTGTTGCTGCAGGTAATAAAGGGGAAGCATGTGTTGTTGGGAGTGTTTTGGGGGCAGGTGGTTTTCGGAATGTTTGAAGAGTGGGCAGGTGTTTGTGTGGCAGTGTGTTGTCTGGCAGTGTATGAAAGGAGGCGTGGTTTTTTCTTTTTCATGTGTTGGGCTGGCAATGTAATGAAGATGAACAGTGTGTTGTTTTGGGAGGTGTTTTTGGCAGTGGTTGTCTGGCCAAAAAAAAGGGGGGGGTTGTTGGCAGTGTGTTTCTGGGAGTGTGTTGCTGGATGTAATGAAGAGTGGGCAGGGTTTTTTGCAGTGTGTTTCTGGCAGGTTTTTTGGAGGAAAAAAGGGGGCAGTGTTTGTCTGGATGTAATGAAAAGTGGGCTTGTGTTGTTGGCAGTGTTGAAAATGTGGGGCAGTGTGTTGTCCTTTTTGGGCAGTGGGGGTTTATTTTTTTTTTGTCACAGTGTGTTTGTCTGGCATGTAATGAAGAGTGGGGCAGGGGGTTTTGTGTCTGGCAGTGTAATGAAGAGGCAGTGGTTGTTGGGTTGGAATTTGGAGGGGTTTTGGCATGGTTGTGGCATGGGGCGGCATGTTTTGGGCCGGGTTTTTTCCATGAAAGAAAATAAGGGTTTTGTGGGTTTTTTGGGGTTGGGGGTTTTTCTGGATTTTTGCGATGTTGGGGCCCCTTTTGGATTTTGGGGAGGGTTTTCTAAAAATGGAAAATGGGGGGTTTTTGGGCCCTTTGTTTTTGGTTTCTCCCTTTTTTTTCCCGGATTTTGCCAGGGTTTTTCAAAAAAAAAGGGGTTTTGGGATGTTTTTTAAAAAATTTTCCATTAAGAAATAAAATGTTTTTTCCAAAAAAAAATTTTTCCTTTTGGGGTTTTTTCAATTTTTTTTAAGTTTAAAAACCCCCTTTCAATTTTTTTTTTCCTTTTTTAAAAAGGGGGAAAAAAAAAAAGGGGTTTTTAAATTTTTTTTTAAAATTCCCTTTTTGGGGGCCCCTTTTTGCTTCCCTTTTTTCAAAATTTTTTTTAAAGTTTTATTTTTTTTTTTGTTTTTCCTTTGGGTTTAATAAATTTCTTTTTTTTGGGGGTTTTGGAAAGTGTTTTTTCCAAAATTTTGGTCGGATTTTGTCTGGGGGCATTTTTCTCATTTGTTTCCCTTTGTTCATTTTTTTTTTTTAAAAAATTTTTTTATTGGGTTCTTTTTTTCTTATTTTTTTGGGTCTTTTGTGGTTGGAGTAAAGGGTTTTTGGGGGGTGGTTTCTGGCAGTGTTTTTGGGGGGGTTTTTTGGGGTTTTCTGGAGGTGTTGTTGGATGTGTTTTCGGGGTTTTTTTGGGTGGTTGCTAGGTTTGTTGGAGGGTTTTTTTTTGGGGGGGGGTTTGGAGGGATTTTGGGGGGTTGGGGGCGTGGGGTTTTTTCGGTGTTTTGGAGGTGGGGGGGTTTTGGGTTTTGGGGGTTTTTCGGGTGTTTTTGGGAGTGGTTTTTTTTTGTTTTGGAAGGGTTTTTGGGGGGTTTTGGGGTGTTTAAGTTGGGGGCTGGGTTTTTGGGGGGGGAGTGGGGGGGGGGGGTTTTTTTGGGGGTTGTTTTTTAGGGTTGGGCTTTTTTTTTGGGGTTTTTGGAGTGTGTTGTCGAGGGGGTTATGGAAAGGGGGGAAAATGGTTTTTGGGTTTGGAGGTGTTTTGGGGGTTTTGGGGGGGTGTTTTTAGGGTTTTTTTGGGGGGGTTTTGTCTGGCGTGTTTGTTTGGGTGGTTTTTTTTTGTGGGTTTTTTTGGGGGTTTTTCCGGGTGGGTTTGTTTTGGAGTGGTTTTGGGTGTGGTTTTTTGTTTTGGGGTTTTGTTTTGGGCTGGAGTGGTTTTTGGAGTGGGTGTTGGGGGTGTGTTTCTGGGTGTTTGGGCTGGGCAGTGGGTTTTTGGGGGGTGGTTGTTGGGGGTTTTTGGAAAATTTTGGGGTGTTTGTCTGGAGTGTGTTTCCTGGTTTTGGGTTGTTTCTGGGGTGTTGGGGGTTTTTTTGGGGTTTTGTTGGTTTTTTGTTTTGGGGTGTTTTGGGTGTTGTTTGGGGTTGTTGGGGGTTTTTGGGGGTTTTTGGAGTGGGGGTTGTCTTAGTGTGTTGTCTGGGGGTTTTGGGGGGCGGGTTTTGTTTAGTTTTGGGGGGGCAGTGGGTTGGAGTGTGTTTCTGGAGTGTTGTCTGGAGTGTTTTGGGGGTGTTGTTGGGGAGGTGTGGGGTTTTTGGTTTTTTGCTGGGTTTTTGGGGTTTTTGGGTTGTTGCTGGAGGGGTTTTTTGGGTTTTTTTTCTGGGATTGTTTTCTTTGGGGTTTTTTTTAGGGTTTTATGGGGGATGGGTTGGTGTTGTTTCTGGGGTTTTTTGGGGTGTTTGTTGGGGTTTTTTTGGCCCATTTTTCTTGGGGTTGGATGGGTTTGGTTTTAAAAAATTTTTGCGGATTTTGTTCAGTTTTTTTTTTCTGGGGGTGTTATTTTTGGTTTTTTTAAAGGGGGGGGTTTCGGGAGGTTTGCTTTCCCCTTAAAAAAAGGGAGGATGTTGTTGGGGTTTTTCCGGAGTTTGGGGGTTTTGGGGGGGTTTTTTTGGGTGGTTTTTTTTTTTTTTTAAAAATCGCGGGTTTTTTTTATGGCCATTAAAAAGGGTGGGGTTTTTCCAAATTTTTTTTAATGGGGGGTTTTTTTTCCCTTAGGGGGTTTTTGGTTTTATGTTTTTGGGGTTTTCCTATTTGGTTCACTGGGGGGTTTTTTTCCTTTTTTCCCCATTTTGTTATTTTTTCTATTTTTTGGGATTGGTTTATTTTCCATTGGTTTCATTTTTTTTAAAATTTAAGGGGTTTTCATTAATGAAATGGAGGCGTGTGTTTTGGGTTGTTTGGGGGGGGTTGTCTGGGGTGGGTTGGGAAATGTGTTTTGGGGTTTTGGGTGGGGAAGGGGTTGGGGGTTTTGGCAGTTGGGGTTTTCTGGGTTTGGGTTGGAAGGTTTGTTTGGAGTGTTTGCTGGGAGTGATTTGAAGGTGTTCGTTTTTGTTGGTGTTTTTCGTGTTTTTGGGCTTTTTGGGGGGGTTTTTTCCGGGAGAGGTTTGGGTTTTTTGGGGGTTGTTGGGAGGTTGCCGGGGGGCAGTGGTTTGGGTTGGCATGTTGGGTTGGAGGGTTTTTTTGAGGTGGGGTTGGTTTTTGGGGTGTTTTTTAAGTGGGGGGGTTTTGGGTGTTGAAGGGGAGGAGGGTTTGCTGGCATTGGGTGGGCGGTTTTTGTCTGGGTGTTGGGGGGGCAGGGTTTTTTGTTGTCTGAGTTTTGGGGGGTGGGCAGGGGGGCAGGTTGGGTTGGGGGTTTTTTGGGAGTGTGTTTTTCGGGGGGGTGTTTGTTAGGGGTTGTTGGATTTGGGCATTTTGGTTGGGGTGGGGTTTTTTGGGGAGTGGTTTTTCTGGCAGTGTTTTGGGCTGGCGGTGTTTTTTTCTGGCGTTTTTTTTGGGTTTTTTGCGTTGGTTGGCGTGTGTTGCTGGCGTGTTTTTTTGTTTCTGGGGGGTAGGGTTTGTTTTTTTTGTCTGGAGTTTTTCAGTTGTTGTTTGGGTGTGTTTTTGGGGGGGGTTTTTTGGGGGGTTTGGGGGGGTCCTGGGTTGGGTTTTGGGGGTGGTTGTCTGGCAGGGTTTTTGGAGGTTGGGGGGTTTTGTCATTCATATTCGCTTTAATTAAATTTGGCTTTATCATCTTTTTTGTCTTCAAATTTGAATAAAAGCACTATAAATAACATAAAACTTTTTAATACTTAGCTAAATAAAATGGGCCCAAATATGGCGATTCCACCAGCAATATTTCGATATTTTGTTACTCCCTCCTTCTTCTTTGATAAGAAAAAACGGTGTTTTTGAAGAGGATAATCACCTGAACATCTTTTTACTTAAAAATACACGAAAAAACCCCCCCCTTTTTCGCGTTTTTTTTTTTTTTTTTTTTTTTTTTGAGACGGGGGGCCGGGCCACTTTCATCCCAATACCGGGAATAACTTTTTCACTTATTTCGCTTTACTACCCTTTATTACAAAATTAAGTGGAAAAAATTTTCACAGAAATTGTAAAATAACGTTTTCTCTAATTCGGTACTTTTTTGGAAATATTCCAAATAGTATTTTGGGAGTTATGGGGGATAATGGGCAATTTTTTCAACATTACAAGAACTAACAAACTTTATTATTTTGTGAAAAAAAGAAAAATTTAAGGAAAAGGAAAAAATGAAAAATTCTTTTAAATTTTTTGCGGGGCCCCAAAGTTCCAAAAACAACCTTAGGGCGCCCCAGTAGGCCCACCTTCCTCCAAAGGGCATTTTCAGTAAATCTTTTCCTTTCCCATTTTTTCCAGTTGTTGTTTTGAGAAATTTTATTGATAAATATTTACGTAGCTAGAAAATACTTCGTCTTGTGCACCAAGAAAAGGGAAATCGATAGTAAACAAACGCAAAAAATTGCCGTGCCCCCCCCTTTAGGCGGTGCCGGGAGGCGGGTGCCTGGGGGGCAGGGCCTGGAGCAGGTCCCGGAGGCAGGTGCCTGGGGGAGGTGCCAGGCAGGTGCCGGGGGATTGTCCGGGGAAGATAATGGTTCACGTGCCAAAAAGCAGGTACCCAGGACGGTGTTGGAGAGGTGTCTGGGGGCAGGTGTCGGAGTGGGTCTATAGGGAGGTACCGGGGGCGGGCCCGGGAAAAGCTCCCTGGGGGGGCAGATTCAAATTCAATTAAAAGTTTTTCTCTAAAAGGGATTAAAATGCTGAGTTTCAGAATTTGGTTGTGTGGTTTACTGTATAAAATAAAAATTAGGGAGTGACCACTGAACACCTACATGGCTGGGCATTTCGAGCAACTTAGTCTAATTCTTTTTTTTAAAAATATTAAAAAATAGAGGTAATTTGGGGTATTATGGCTAAGTACAAAATCATTTAGTTTAGAAATGTGAATCTTTTGTTTTGGCAAAACAAGTTTCATTTTTGGATATCACAGGTTTTCTTATTTTAATTAAATTAATATTTTCTTTTTAGGGTAAAATGGGGGGTGATTTTAAATGGAACCACCGGTTGGGTTTCGTGTATTAGTTGAGGGGGTGTTCGGGGAGATAAATGTTTTCAAATTTGGTTTTTTTGAGGTGATAAATGGCTGCAGTTCAGGTTCTCAGGTATCTCAGTAGTAGTCCCAGTTCCTAGTAACCATGTACCAGTAATGACTCACTCCCAACCGTCTTTTGGAATCATTGCTGTATTCATTTGCTGAGGCCCATAGCGGGATTTTAAAAACACCCTCACTCGTATGCACTGGGGTCAGTGGATTGGGCAAAAAAAGAGACGGTGGTTTTGGGGCGCTTTCCATCTTCCCTAATATATTAACGTATACCACCTACTGAGTATTTTCCCCATCCACGATCGAAAACCCCAATGACAAATGGGGGCACCCGGTGGGGGCGGGTTTTAAGGGTATTTAAACGTTAAATCTGTTTTGGGGGTTTTTGCCGGCATCAGAGGTAAACCATGCCCCCACTAGCCGCTACCCTCACTCCCCTCCACTGTTCACTCCACCTGCAACCTGTTGCAGTGTTTTTCAAACTTCCTGGTTAGTTGTGTGCTAATTGCTTCAAACTCCGGGGGTACCCCGATTTTGCAATAAGCCATATAAACCAGAGTGGGAAAAAAAAGAACGCCCGCACCTGCCTCACCACCATCCAGCCGTCTCCTGTCACCCCTCCCTTCAGCTGTGTGCTCGTTCCTCTTCCGTCGCCCTTCTCGGGGTTTTAAACAGTCTCACCGCTTCTAACCCAGGAGAGAGGAAGTAAGCCACGCAATTCCTCTGAAGTTTGTTTTATAACGCTTGTGTTGATGCTGGAAGATGGGGCTCACACTCTGTGCATTGTGATTTATTAACCACCTTTTGCATGTGAGAAGTGCGTGGGGAGTGAGACGCACAGGGGCCCGTTTGTTCCGCTGCCCACACCCCCCCCCGCCACTACACTCCTACCTCGGGGGTTTTTTTCCCCCCTTGTACGGGGCCTAGAACTTTTTGGGTCACATAATGGTCAAGAGATTGAGCTGGGGCCCAAAGATAAAGCCTTATGTAGTTCACCCAAAAGTGCATTTCTTCCGACGAAATGTAGTGTAGAGGCGTAATCACCCGCAGGACAACCTTCCCCTCATCATATCACTCCGTCTTCTACTCCAAATTCATGAAATTTTTGGCATTTTTTCCTGCATTAAAACTTTGGGGTGTAGCTTTTTCAGTGAATTTCTTGTGTATCAAGCCTTTTTTTATCAGTTAATCAGTGTTTCTTTGACTCATTTTTTTTGCAATATTTTTAGTGTTACGCTCACTCTTGTTTTCTTTTTTAAAATTTTTTTCTGTGTTTTTTTTTTTGCTCCTTGTCTTTTGTAAGTTTATTGTGTAGTGTACCACAGTACACCCTGTTAATATTAATTTTTTTTTATCTTGTGTTCTTCCATTGTATTTCCCGTATTTGTCATACCAAATTTCCATTTATTTTTTGGTGTCTTTTTTTCGTGCCAGCGTGTCTCATTCCCTGATTTTTCGCAGACTTGTGTACCCTTATTATTGCCACAATTTTTGTCAATTTATCACAGCGAATTTTTTTGTAAAAAAATACTAAAAAAAAAAGAAAAAGTGAAAGTTGTGTATGCCCCACCCCCATAAATGTTTTGTGCCCCCCACTTGTAAATTTGTGTGCCCCCAACTTTTAATTTTGTGCCCCCCCCCACGTAAATGTTGTGTGCCCCGCCATTTAAGTGTTGTGGCCCCCCACTTGTAAATTTTTTGTCCCCCCCATTTAAGTGTTTTTGGCCCCGCCACTTGTAAGGTTTTTGTCCCCCACTTGTAAATGTTTTGCCCCGCCCCTTGTAAGGGGTTTTTGCCCCCCCCCTTGTAAATTTTGTGCCCCCCCTTGTAATGTTGTGTCCCACCCCTTGTAAGGTTTTGGGGGCCCCGCCATTGTTTACACTTCCTTTTTTTTTGGGGGGGTTTTTTTTTTTCATATTTTTTCATATTTCTTTGAACAAATTTTACTCTTTGTGTAATTTTAATTTTTTTTTAAAGTAAATGTTTTCTTTACTCTTTTGATAAAAATTTTTTTTGTCTAATTTACAATTAAGAGTTAAAATGTTCAATCAGTTTTTCTTCAATTTTTATTTTATTATTTAACCAACATTTTCCCAGTGTAACTTTATTGCTGCAGTGATTATTTTTACACCTTATTTTGTTGCACTTTTTCTGCAGTGAATTATTTTGTTGCACTTGTTCCATGAATTATTTTCTTTTATTTATTTTTTATGCATTATTAATTTTCAGTTCTTATTTTTTGAGTTTTGTTTTTCATTTTATTATTTTTCCCCCATGTTTTCTTTGCATTATATTTTAATTTTGTTTTTTGCATTCTTAGAAAATATTTTAAATTTCCCAGTTATCTCTCGTTGCATACAATTTCGTGATTTTATTTTTTACTTTTACATTTAATTTACAGTTTTATTAGTTAATTTTTTTATTAGCAAGAGTACAGACAGCTCATTTTGCATTTAATTCAGCTCCATAATATATTTTTACTTGTAAATTTCAATGTATTTTTTTTATCTTGTCCAGCAGTCCTTTACATTATTTGTCCTTCCCAAAGTGTATCTTAGACATTTTTTTTTTTACTTCGCAGAATTAGTTGCATTCTTTTATTTAATTTTAACTTTTATATCTTTTATTGTTCATTTTTTTTGCCTTATTTGTTTTTTGTGCAATTTCTTGCCATTAGTCTCACATCCCGTCAATGATACTTTATGAAGTCGACACTCAGACCTCTCGGCTACGCTGTGCTGTACAGCCTCACAGTTCCTTTCGACGACAGACCGACCCAACCGGACACTACATTTTTTTACCGTGATTCCCTTATGCGTTACCTTTATTAAATGGCCAGTACAATCTTGAAGCATGGTTTACTGCCTTTCGTTCTCGTTTTAAGCTCTAGTTGAAGGTCCTCCTTCGAAAAAGTCTTAACAGATTTGCGAAAGAAGCTCTTCATCGGTCCCCTGCTGCTTCACGTCTTTTGATTTCGATATGCAGACTTCAAATCTTACTAATTTTCACAATATGAGAATGATTTTTCTTTCCCGCCCAGAAAAAAAACGCTGATCCATATGTCGTTTTTAGGGAACTATGAATGCTAACCCCCATGACTAATGAATCTTTGGGGTGCATTCTGTTAGTTTAGCAAACTTTTATCATCATTTATAAATGGTCCATCCTCAGCTTTTGCCCCGCGAGGAAAACCCCACCCAGCGTCGTTTGCTAAAATAGCAGTTTTTAGAAATCAAAGAACTAATGCCCCTGCTTCGTAGTGCTTTTGGGGCCCAATCCCCCATGTGCCGATGGAACCACTTACCCCCTAAATATGTACTTTCCTTATCCCCGGGGTACCCCCCCATGTCAAAAGTAATTTCACACCATCCTCAGTTGCACCACCCTTTTTGTGCCCAGAAAAAATCTGATTAAACCATCTCAGCATCCCCAAGGACCAGTGTCAGTCATTCTAACCTCGTAGTATTCATACACTTTCAGTAACCATAGTCAGCGGACTTTTTACGACGGGTTTTCCGTGTTTTGCAATTATTGCCCTGAAGTCACCCTAAAGGGTCGTACTGATGATATACCAGTCAGATCTTCCCTACGTATTTTATCATGAATACAGGGACTCCCAATCGAGTACAATGCTCTTA
Organism: Cherax quadricarinatus; assembly: GCF_026875155.1. Classification (NCBI taxonomy): domain Eukaryota; kingdom Metazoa; phylum Arthropoda; class Malacostraca; order Decapoda; family Parastacidae; genus Cherax; species Cherax quadricarinatus. Next base: position 25,092,402 of record NC_069465.1, on the reverse strand, counting down.
AAACCCTTTTCAGTACTTGGGTTTTTTCCGTGCTTTCCCAACCGCAAAAAACCCGTAGGGGAAACGACATCGGGGTTTCCAAAATAACCAGAACCAGGCTCATTTCTTCCAATTCGGGGGTTTTCGAGCCCCCCAGTCAAACCGTCCCATGGTACAGTAGGTGAAAATGATACACCATCCCCTTTCCAAAATTTCCCCTTTGAAGCCTTAAGCAGCCCTCGAGAATGCCCAATCCTCTGATGATTTTGTTTCACATGTCCGACGTGGTTTTTGGGGGGATAAAGGGGAACAAATCTTTGCTGATGAAACCACCTTTTTGTTTGCACAAACCCCAATCAACCATAAGCCCTATGTGCAACATCGTTAAAAAGCGCTCGTTCTTTTTGTTCATGGACCTGATGCGAAAGTCAATTATAGGTCTATTTTTTTAGGGATAAGCTTTTACGATAGCCTTTCCGTAGAACCGACCAGTTCCTCCCTTGGGAGTGCGGGTTCTACCTCTGCCCGGGGTGGGATTCCCCCACTTTTTCTATCCAAGGTAAGACTTCACTGTTCCCTTTCCTTTGTGTCGAACCAGATTATTTCCCTGGTGACCTTCTACGGGGATTTCCCTTCCATCGAGCTTACGCATTGTGGGGGACCCTTACGAGGGCATGCCCAAATTGAGACTTGATGTACCTTTTTGGGGGTTTACCACTTGGGATCCGGATCTGCCATACTGGCAGATACGACATTCGAATAATCCTTCGGGCCATGCATTTTCCGAGCGTACCCAAAGGGGTCAGGCACTGGTGCCCTGTACCCTTTTTTTTGTTCCTGCAATTTTCAACTTGCAGATAGTGCATTACCTCATGCCCGAGGACGTCTGACTACCTTGAGTGCGAGTCTATCCCGAAATGTCTGCAGTTAAGTGTATTTCTCCACGGGGGGAGCCTTGTCAAAAAAATTACTTGCAACTATATGCCATCTCTTGTTGATGTCACATGCCGTCTGCAAAAGCGTTTCTGCGCGGCTAGTCCCCTCACAGGTGTCTTTTGTTGTTCCTAGTTTTTCCAGATGGTGATAACGTCCTAGTTGACAGTGATTCCGCAAAGAAAAAGGCTTTTTGTTGAACCCCCCTTAAATGTTGTAAAGTGTAAGACCTTTTCTTCCCCTAACATTTGGTCACAGTGTTCGTCTCAACAAATACCAATTTTGTTGACCTTTTTTCACTATCCTTACCCTGTCAGGTAGAGGAGAGTTTCACCGACCATGGGCGGTGCTATTTTACGGGGAGACCTCATCCACCCATGGATAAATCGCCCACCATTTGAGGAGAAAACTATCTCCCACTGACTTCCCGGAATCAAGCGTTTTTTGACTCTTTTGAACAAACGTCCGAAAAGCCATTGTCTTACCGGGTGAAAGAGGGGTAAACGAACTTATTGCCCATGTTTCCACTTGAACCGGGAAGACCTATCAAAACCCTGCGACAGAATGCCTCATTACAAGTTGCTGTCGCAAAAGAATTGATAAATAAAATGCTTGTGATGGAGTTATTGCACCTAGAATTTTCACCTTGGGAATTCCCCTTGACCTATACCTAAAAAGGATGGTATTGGGGCCCCTTTTTGCTTTGGAAGTAAAGCGAAAACCCCCCAATCGCCCCCATTCCTGTACGGGGTGATTTTTTACATAACATAGAGATAACAAAGTCTTTTCAACCTGATTTGTTAAAAGGGGGTTTTGGGCAAGCCCCCCTTTTCACGAGGACACCAAGAGCAACTGCATTCTCCACTCCTACAGGTCATTGTACTTTCCGTATGGTTTTGGGATACGACCCTCCCCATCACTTCTAAAGGGGCTCATGACAAACATTTTTTAGGGTTCATAGGAAATGCCTTAGGGTATTTAGATGACGTAATGCATGAAAAGGGGTTTACAAATGAAAAGATTTATGTAGTATTTGGTAAGTTTGAAAAACCCAATTTTTAAAGTAAAACTGTCAAAGTAAATTTTTGATAAAATTAAGTTCTTGGTCACATATCATCCTAGAGGGGTTAACACGACCAAAGTAAAGAAACCAGTACAAAATTTTTTCCAAATCCAAAAACTGGATGCTGTAAGATCCTTTGTGGGTTAGCGGGTTTTTATAAAATTTCATTCCAATTTTTTTTTCCCATGCTCCCCTCTAATTGAGTTGGACCTTCCGTCAAGAAAGAGCACAAACTCAAAAAGAAAAGTTAAAATCGCTCCTATTTTGAAATTCCAATTTTTCTAACCCTTTTCTATCTGACTACTGATGTATTCTATGGCATAGGTCCGTACTAGCCCAAGACGATGGGAAGTACAACGCAGTTGCATTTGCTAGCCGGTCCTTTCCAAGGCTGAACTTTAAATTTTACGAAAATGACAAGAAGCTTTAGCAAAAGTAGGTCCTTAAAGCACTTCCGAGACATTTTTTTACAGTACCCTGTTCATGCCCTTTACAACCATGCACCCCTGAACCTTTTTTCCAGAACAAACAACTTACTGGAAGGGTTGCCAGGACCTTGACATCCAAGAGCAAAACCCTCCTTTGACACTTTCCTGGCAATCAAAAGTAGTTTCAGATGCCTTATCGCAACATGTTTTTATAAAAACTGCAGACCCCCCATTTAGTGCTGAAATGTAAAGAAGCTCAACAACGACCCATGTGGTCTGCTTGATTCGATTCCCGCTCCCGGAAAAATCTTATTCGACTGTGAAGCCACCCCACCCATCTGACTTTGTCAGAATCAAAATTACGTATCGAACACCCCCAGCTGGGGACTCCTAGCAAAAAGTTTACCATTAGTAATTCCCAGTCCCTTGTGAATGTAGCCTACGCTATTCACGATGTACCAGGTTTGCACCCCTGGGATGGATCGTTTAGAAAACAACCAAATTGAAAAAACTTTTTTGGGCCCCGTATGGGAACTGATATTTCGGTATATTAAAATGTATGTTGCATGCAACATAAAGGTAATGCTATGGGCCTAATCCAATCCCAATGTATCCAACCACTAGCGAAACATGGAAAGATTGTGCTAGATTGTTAAAATAATTTCAATTTCCCTCCAGCAACAACATCTTGTGTTTGGAGACCTTTTTCCGATATTGTGATTAGTTCCTATGCAGATAAGACTGCCGAGACAGTAGCTAAAGATTTAAAGAAAGCATTATCTGCAGGCATACCACCCAAGTCCCCATAACAGAAATGGGGTGAATTCTGTAATGAATTCTTGAAAATTTGTGTACCTTTTTCAAGATTCCCAAATCCCCCCTTGTTCCCCATCCCGCCCGAATGGGTTAGCGGGAAAGAACCAATAAGAAAATACTTGATGTCTTTAGACCACATCACCCCCTATGAAACGGGGTAAGTTTTAAACCCGATGTTAAATGTGCCACAAATTTTGCTTACATGCTTTCCCGGTGATACCCACATTTGCATTTTAAGCGTAGCAAAACGTTTTCCCTATGAGTTGTTTTAAACCCCGAAACCCAATTACAACCCCGAGATTTTATAGCAACCGACCAGCTAGCCGTGTTTTTAGAAAACTGGAAACATTCATAAACCAACCGAATTTTCAGAGAAATAAAACCGGCTAAACTTTGGGTGAAGTTATACTGATGTGCATGTGCATAAATTTGCTTACAATGTTTTTTTTAGTGCACTCCACTTATGCATTGTTGTGTAATAAACGTTTGCCTTAAAATTTCATATTCTAATCCAAACCAAAATTTCAAACCCCGATGAAATTTCATAGCAAATCGTACCATTTTTGCCAAATGCTTTAGAAAATCCGGGAAACACTTCATAAATCAAAAAGCAAATTTACAAGAGTCGCAAACACTCGAGCAAAGCATCCAAAATCAAATAGGTTCGAGAGTTATGCGACCAACTTTAACAAAAAGTTGCAATGCCAAGTTGATCAAAAGTTTGTGGGTTTTTTCGGTTTGAAAAATATCACTGGCAATAAGTAAAGGTTTGAGAAAATTGTACTGGCATATAAAGAACGCATTTAATCATATAATGATGATAATGATTTTCCCCCCCGATAATGTCAGACTTGAAATCCCCTATCCTGTCTCCTTACCCTGATACCACGACGAAACAACCTGAAGTCGTTATTCCCTATGTAAAACGACAGGATTGAGAAATCCTCAAGTATCTTTGAACTACCAATTAGTTTGCCTCAAAAACAGCAGAGTTAGCCTGCAACCCCAGTTTTATCCTCCCCGAGAGACACCCATTCTGCATATATCAAACTCACCCCCAGGTTGGGTTAAATGTAAATAACCCGTATAATGAATAAATTCGTATCAACTTTCATATCAAGAATTTTTTTTTGTTCACGTTCTTCCAAAATTTTTTTGAGTTAAATCTGATTTTAGGCACCGAACTGTCTTTCGTTAAACCTTTTTCTTTTTAATATTCCTTTTCCCCAGAAACCCCTGATCCAGAATACAGATCGATCGACATTTTTTTTTTTTAAAATTCATTGGTAATCCCCCCCATTGAGTTTTTATTTGATGAGTTGTGCTTTAAAATTTTCCTTTTATTGCATTTCAGTTTTTTTACGTTTTAAAAAGTAACTTCCATTTCCAATTTCTCTTTGATGTTATAAGTTCAATTGTTGTGTACTTTGACATTGTATAGAAACGCCCAAACCCTACCCTGCCTCCTTTTTGTAGTGCGAGCAGGACGACATACGTTAGCGTCGCTAGCTTCAGTAGTAGTACCATTTCCCATAACCAGTGTACCAGAAAATGACTCACACCAACCGCTGTGTGAATCATTTACTGTATTAAATTTTCTGCTGACCAAGCAGGGTTTAAACCCCTCATCGTTTTCACTTGGGTCATTGTTAGGCAGCAGAGAGAGACAGGCGGCTGTTTGGGGCTTTTTCCCTACTTCCCCTTATTATTATATGTCTACCGCCTGTATTATTTTTACCCCTCCACATATCGAAAACCCCCATGACGTAGGGGTTTCCAGATTTTAAAGGGCCCTTTGCATCATTGAATTTTTTGTAAAGGTTTTGTTTGGACTGGGGGAAAGCGTAGAGATTTTTGTCTGGGTTTATGCTGGGGTCTGTCACAAATACAAGAAGCGGTTTTTGGTCAAGGGTATTGGAGTTTAAAGGGGCCTTAATGTAGATTGCACTAGAAGTGTGGATGTGCTTAACAGGGAGTAAGTTTAGATCTATGAAGAGTGGGGGGTGTGTTGCCAGGGATGGGATTTAGTGATTATTCTTACTGCAGCTTCTTGTTGGGTTATTGGCTTTAGGTGTGTTGCTGCAGTTGATCCCCAAGCACAAATAGCATAGGTGAGGTATGGATAAATAAGTGAGTGGTATAGTGTGAGAAGGGCATTTTGCGGCACGTAGCATCGTATCTTGGAGAGGATCCCAACCGTTTTGGATACTTTTTTGGTTATGTGTTGGATATGGGTGCTGAAATTCAGGTTGTTGCCAAGGTATAGGCCTAAGAATTTGCCCTCATTATGTCTGGTAATTAGAGTGTTGTCGATCTTAATGTTAATTTGTGCATCTCCTGCTCTGCTACCAAACATAATGTAGTAGGTTCTGTCAGTGTTAAGCGTAAGTTTATTGGCTGTCATCCAAGTCGATATTTTGATCAGCTCCTCGTTAACAATGGTGTTGAGGGTGGCAAGATTAGGGTGAGAGATGACATAAGTCGTGTCGTCAGCAAAGAGAATGGGTTTCAGGTGTTGGGATACGTTTGGAAGATCATTGATGTATATGAGGAAGAGCAGGGGACCAAGGACACTTCCCTGCGGAACTCCAGTATCAAGTGGCCGTGTTGTTGATGCTGTGTCTTTAATGGTGACATACTGATACCTATTAGTAAGGTAAGATTTGAAATAAGCAAGTGCATGGCCTCTTATACCGTAATGGTCAAGTTTGTGGAGTAGGATGTCGTGGTCTACTGTGTCAAAAGCTTTTCTTAGGTCAATAAAAGATGATTGAAGGTAAGTTGATTGAGACAGGTGCTTGGAAGCAGGTGCCTCTAGGCAGGTACCTGGAGGCTGGAGCCATGAGGCTGGTGCCTGGCGACAGGTGCCTGAAGACAGGTGCCTGAAGACAGTTTTCAGGAGACAGTTGCTTGGAGGCAAGTACATGGAGGGAGGTGCCTCTAGGCAGGTGCCTTTAGGCAGGTACCTGGAACCAGATGCCTGAAGGCCAGTGTCTAGAGGCAGGTGCCTGTAGACAAGTGCTTGGAGACAAATTCCTGGAGGCAACTGTCTGGAGGCAGGTGCCTGGAGGCAGGTGCTTGAAGGCCAGTGTTTGGAGGCAGGTACCTGGAGGCAAGTGCTTCGAGGCAGGTGTCTGGAGGGAGGTGCCTGGAGGAAGGTACCTGGAGGAAGGTACCTGGAGGCAGGTGCCTGGAGGCAGGTACCTGTAGGCAGGTGTCTGTAGACAAGTGCCTGGAGATAAGTGCCTGGAGGCAGGTGTTTGGAGACAGGTGCCTGGAGGCACATACCTGGAGGCAGGTGCCTGGAGGCAGGTTTACCTGGAGTTTACCTGAAGAGGGGTATTGGGAATCAACGTCCCCGCGGCCCGGTCTGAGATTAGGCCTCATGGTGGATCAGGGTCTGATCAACCAGGCTGTTACTACTGGTCGCACACAAGCTGACGTACAAACAACAGACCGGTTGGTCAGGTACTGACTTTAGGTGCCTGTCCGGTGCCTTCTTGAAGACAGGCAGCAGTCTATTGGTAATGTCCCTTATGTATGCTGAGAGGCAATTGAACAGTCTTGGTCCCATGACACTTATTGTGATGTTCATCAGTGTACTCATGGCGCCCCTGCTTTTCATCTGGGGAATGTTGCATCTCCTGCAGAGTCTTTTGCTTTCATAGGGAGTGATTTTCGTGAGCAAGTTTGGTACCAATCCCTCCAGGACCTTCCAAGTGTATATTATCATGTTTCCCTCTCACCTGTGTTCGAAGGAATACAGATCAAGGACCTTCAACTGTTCCCAGCAGTTTAGGTGCCTTATCATACCTATGTGTGCCGTGAAAGCTCTTCGTACACTCTCCAGGTTTGCATTGTCGTCAGCCTTGAAGGGAGCCGTTAGTGTACAGCAGTATTCCAGCCTAGAGAGCACAAGCGATTTGAAGAGAATCATTATGGGCTTGGCATCCCTAGTTTTGAAGGTTATCAATATCCATCCTATCATTTTCCTAGAAGATTAGGTAGATACATTGAAGGCGAGATCCTCTGACATTATCACTCCCAGGTCCTTCATATTACTTTTCATCTCTATTGTATGGTTAGAATTTGTTGTATACCCTGACACATTTTTAATTTCAAGTTTCCCATATCTGAGTAGTTGAAATTTCTCTTTGTTGAACTTCATATTGTTATGAGTGGCCCATTCGAAGATATGGTTGATGTCCGCTGGGGATCTCATGGTGTCTTCAGTGGAGGTCACTGCCATGGTAATCCGGGTGTCATCTGCAAAGGACTACACAGAGCTATGGCTTACATCTCTGTCTATGTCAGAAATGAGGATGAGGTATAGAATGGGAGCGAGTACTGTGCCTTGTGGAACAGAGCTGTTTACCGTGGCTGCCTCGGACTTTACTCTGTTTACTATTACTCTTCGTGTTCTGTATGTCAGGAAGTTGTAGATGCATTGTGAGGGAAAAGTTCAATAGATAGGAGTAGCGATATAGTAACAATAGTTTCATTGCTGGCTACTTGTTAAGGTAGGGTAAGTCCAGCTCCTGCTATTCCCCCCCCCCTTTTTCCCCCCTCTCCGAAAGTGATAGTTTGCTTGCCGGCTACTTGTTAAAAGGTAAGGTAAGTCTAGCTCCCGCTATTCCTGCCTTTTTTTCCCCACCCCTAAAGTGATAGTTTGATTGCCAGCTGCTTGTTAAGGTAGGGTCAGTCTAGCTCCCGCTATCCCTTCCCCTCCTTCTCCCCCCCCCGAAAGGTGACGTGTGGGGCTCCGGTCCAAACAGTAATCACTAGACTCACAGCTCCCAGCACTACTCTTGGATGAAAGAGAGGGTCACCTACCAATCAACGAGTAGAATTGAAGGAGACAGACTAATGTTCAGAGACATCCCAAATTTTGATCCACTTACCTGTTTGTGTATGCAAGTAGCAGGATATAACCCCTCATCATTGCAGTGGAGAAAACCTGCTTTCCTGTCATCTGGAAGGATTATTGACTGCTAGAAAATCTGTGAAGAACGAGCCGGTGGGTTGTCATCAACACCTGCGACCCCCCCTCCCATCATCGGCAACGGCTACGATTTCAACAACAGTGTCACCAACACCAGACACCCAAGTTTTATTTATATCTATTAGCGTTGAATTCAGATATCATTTATATTTTTCATTTTCTTTAATGTAGGATTAATATTTCATATTTAAGTGTTTTATATTTTATATTTTCTAAATATTAAATTGTTTATGTTTGTCAGTTTTTGTTCTTTTTCTATTCATTAATTTTCCTGAGGAGGAGCCAGCCTTGGTAATACTGTCTGAAGTTGTTACAGGGCTGAGTAAGCCTTCACATGCATCTACCAACTTTTCCTGTTATTCCTTTATACCGCATTTTATGTGCTATTACACCATGGTCACACTTTTCTAAAGTTTTTGCAAAGTCTATGTATACTACATCTGTATTTTATTTATCCTTTACAGCATCCAAGACCTTGTCATAGTGGTCCAGTAGCTGGGACAGGCAGAAGCGACCTGCTCTAAACCCATGTTGCCCTGGGTTGTGTAATTGATGGATATCTAGGTGGTAGGCTGTCTTGCTTCTTAGAACCCTCTCAAAGATTATGATATGGGAGGTTAGGCTATCGGTCTGTAGTTCTTTGCAATTGCTTTACTGCCACCTTTGTGGAGTGGGGTTATGTCTCTTGTTTTTACTATGTGAGGGACGACCCGTGTCCATGCTCCATCTCCATAAAATGCTGAAGGCACGCGATAGAGGATTCTTGCAATTCTTGATGAACATGGAGTTCCACGAGTCTGGGCCTGGGGCAGAGTGCATGGGCATGTCATTAACTGTCTCTTCAAAGTCTTGTGGAGTTAGAATAATATCCGAGATTTTTGAGATGACCAAATTTTTGCTTTCGTTCATAAAGAATTCAGTTGGATTGTCGACCTTTAGCCTGGATAGTGGCTCGCTGAACACTGAGTCATATTGAGATTCTAGTATCGCACACATTTCATGGCAGTCATCTGTGTATGTCCCATCCCGCCTCAGCAGGGGCCCAATACTGGATGTTGTTTTCCCTTAGGTATTACCTGGAGTTTATCTGGAGAGAGTTCCGGGGGTCAACGCCCCCGCGGCCCGGTCTGTGACCAGGCCTCCTGGTGGATCAGAGCCTGATCAACCAGGCTGTTGCTGCTGGCTGCACGCAAACCAACGTACGAGCCACAGCCCGGCTGATCCGGAACTGACTTTAGGTGCTTGTCCAGTGCCAGCTTGAAGACTGCCAGGGGTCTGTTGGTAATCCCCCTTATGTGTGCTGGGAGGCAGTTGAACAGTCTCGGGCCCCTGACACTTATTGTATGGTCTCTTAACGTGCTAGTGACACCCCTGCTTTTCATTGGGGGGATGATGCATCGTCTGCCAAGTGTTTTGCTTTCGTAGTGAGTGATTTTCGTGTGCAAGTTCGGTACTAGTCCCTCTAGGATTTTCCAGGTGTATATAATCATGTATCTCTCCCTCCTGCGTTCCAGGGATACAGGTTTAGGAACCTCAAGCGCTCCCAATAATTGAGGTGTTTTATCTCCGTTATGCGCGCCATGAAAGTTCTCTGTACATTTTCTAGGTCGGCAATTTCACCTGCCTTGAAAGGTGCTGTTAGTGTGCAGCAATATTCCAGCCTAGATAGAACAAGTGACCTGAAGAGTGTCATCATGGGCTTGGCCTCCCTAGTTTTGAAGGTTCTCATTATCCATCCTGTCATTTTTCTAGCAGATGCGATTGATACAATGTTATGGTCCTTGAAGGTGAGATCCTCCGACATGATCACTCCCAGGTCTTTGACGTTGGTGTTTCGCTCTATTTTGTGGCCAGAATTTGTTTTGTACTCTGATGAAGATTTAATTTCCTCATGTTTACCATATCTGAGTAATTGAAATTTCTCATCGTTGAACATCATATTGTTTTCTGCAGCCCACTGAAAGATTTGGTTGATGTCCGCCTGGAGCTTTGCAGTGTCTGCAATGGAGGACACTGTCATGCAGATTCGGGTGTCATCTGCAAAGGAAGACACTGTGCTGTGGCTGACATCCTTGTCTATGTCGGATATGAGGATGAGGAACAAGATGGGAGCGAGTACTGTGCCTTGTGGAACAGAGCTTTTCACCGTAGCTGCCTCGGACTTTACTCTGTTGACGACTACTCTCTGTGTTCTGTTAGTGAGGAAATTATAGATCCATCGACCGACTTTTCCTGTTATTCCTTTAGCACGCATTTTGTGCGCTATTACGCCATGGTCACACTTGTCGAAGGCTTTTGCAAAGTCTGTATATATTACATCTGCATTCTTTTTGTCTTCTAGTGCATTTAGGACCTTGTCGTAGTGATCCAATAGTTGAGACAGACAGGAGCGACCTGTTCTAAACCCATGTTGCCCTGGGTTGTGTAACTGATGGGTTTCTAGATGGGTGGTGATCTTGCTTCTTATGACCTCTTTCAAAGATTTTTATGATATGGGATGTTAGTGCTATTGGTCTGTAGTTCTTTGCTGTTGATTTACTGCCCCCTTTGTGGAGTGGGGCTATGTCTGTTGTTTTTAGTAAACTGTGGGACGACCCCCGTGTCCATGCTCCCTCTCCATAGGATGGAAAAGGCTCGTGATAGGGGCTTCTTGCAGTTCTTGATGAACACAGAGTTCATGAGTCTGGCCCTGGGGCAGAGTGCATGGGCATGTCATTTTATCGCCTGTTCGAAGTCATTTGGCGTCAGGATAACATCGGATAGGCTTGTGTTAATCAAATTTTGTGGCTCTCTCATAAAAAATTCATTTTGATCTTCGACTCTCAGTCTGGTTAGCGGCTTGCTAAAAACTGAGTCATATTGGGACTTTGAGTAGCTCACTTCATTTCCTTGCTGTCATCTGTGTAGGACCCATCTTGTTTAAGTAGGGGCCCAATACTGGACGTTGTTCTCGATTTTGATTTGGCATAGGAGAAGAAATACTTTGGGTTTCTTTCGATTTCATTTATGGCTTTTAGTTCTTTCCGTGATTCCTGACTCCTAAAGGATTCTTTTAGCTTAAGTTCGATGCTTGCTATTTCTCTGACCAGTGTCTCCCTACGCATTTCAGATAATTGACCTCTTTTAGCCGCTCTGTTATTCTTTTCCGTCGCCTGTAAAGGGAGCGCCTGTCTCTTTCTGTTTTACATCTACTCCTCCTTTTTCTTAGAGGAATAAGCCTTGTGCATACATCGAGTGCCACGAGTTAATCTGTTCTAGGCATAAGTTGGGGTCTGTGTTGCTTAGTATATCTTCCCAACTTATATCGGTTAGGACTTGGTTTACTTGGTCCCACTTTATGTTTTTGTTATTGAAGTTGAATTTGGTGAATGCTCCCTCGTGACTAATCTCATTATGTCGGTCTGGGGCTCCACGCATACATGACTGAACCTCAATATGTTGTGATCTGAGTATATTGTTTTTGATATGGTGACATTTCTTATCAGATCATCATTGTTAGTGAAGATGAGGTCTAGTGTATTCTCCAGTCTAGTAGGCTCTATTATTTGCTGGTTCAAATTGAATTTTGTGCAGAGATTTAAAAGCTCGCGTGAGTGTGAGTTTTCATCAGAGCTGCCTCCTGGTGTTATTACTGCAACAATATTATTTGCTATATTCCTCCATTTTAGGTGCCTTAAGTTGAAATCCCCCAGGAGCAAGATGTTGGGTGCAGGAGCTGGAAGGTTTTTCCAGACAGTGGTCAATTTTTAAACAGCTGTTCCTGGAATTGCTGGGATTTGCATCCGGAGGCTTGTAAACTACCTCAATGACTAGGTTTTGGTTCTCGACCTTTACTGCTAAAACTTCCACTACATCATTTGAGGCCTTTAGCAGTTCTGTGCAAACAAGTGACTCTGCAATGTACACGCCAACCCCCCCCTTTTGCCTGTTCACTCTGTCACATCTGTATAGGTTGTAACCTGGGATCCATATTTCGTTGTCCAAGTGATCCTTTATGTGGGGTCTCAGTGGAAAGCGCGAACATTGCCTTTGCCTCTGCAAGCAGTCCACGGATGAAAGGTATTTTGTTGTTTGTTGCTGGCTTTAGACCCTGTATATTTGCAAAGAAGAATGTTATCGGACTGGTGGTATTGTTGGTACTGGGGGGGAGATTTTTTTCCGGCATTAGTATCTGTATCTGTTGGTTTGGAGTGGAGGCCATCGACTGTGGTTCCACTCCAGGAATGACTGGATTTGTGTACGATTTCTGCCATTTCCTGCCAGTTTTTTTTCCTTCCTGGCACTAAAAAAACCTCTCCTCTTGAGTGGCTGTGGCTACCCAGGTTTTCCCATGGCCTGGATGTTTTGTATCTTTTTGTCCCCTTTAAATGGTATGCCTGGCAATTTAAGTTATAGCACAGTCTTTCCTGTACTGAAGAGGTACACAGTTCAGGGTGAAAAAGCTTACAGGAAGGGAGTTTGCATTTTCCTGTTGTCATATGGGCATGGCATTTTCTAGGGTGGTCATAGTTGCACGTCCCATCTGTTTTTCCAGATTTCCCATGCCAGCAGATACCGAGTGCATAGTATGTGCACAGGCTTGGTTTCCGTTTGCCTTGGGTTCTGTGACTGTATTCCCTGTTGGTGCATGTTTCCCTGTCTTACTTCTATCATCCCTAGCACCAACAATGGAGCTCCCACCAGTTGTTTTTGGTAATATATCCTCACTATTGCTAGTGGAGTCCTTTTGTTTGCTATTTCCTGCAGTATTTCTAGTTTGCAATATTGGTTTTATCTTATCTTTGACTACACTTGTTTCCCTACTATGGCTCCTGTCCCCTATGAGGTCATTTATATGTATTCCTTCCTGCGTATAATTCCCGACTACCTGGACAAAATCTCCAGCTTCACCATTACTGTCTCCCAGGACAGCATCTCCAGCTTCCCCATTACTGTCTCCCAGGACAGCATCTCCAGCTTCCCACATTACTGTCTCCCAGGGCAGCACCTCCGCTTCACCAATTACTGTCTCCCAGGACAGCACCTCCAGCTTCACCATTACTGTCTCCCAGGGCAGCACTATCAGCCCCCCATTTACTGACTACCAGGACATCTCCAGCCTTACAGTTTCTGACTACATGGCCAGTATCAAGGGCAGTACCATTCAGCCCAGACTTTTTATGTTCCCATCTGTTGTAGAAAGCTTCCAGGTTTTCTATGAAAGCAGCTTTGATGTTGACCTCTTTTAATACCCTTGTGATTTTAGTCCACAGATTTATCTCATTTGGGCATACCCAAAAACACTTCCCTGTTTTAATACTGCTTGTAGCTAGTTCTTGGATATCTGCACAAGGGGCGTGACACCAATTTCCACAAAAATGACAATTTATGCATGTGGAAGCCCGTTTGGCATAAAAGAAGCAGTTCTTCCTGTGATTCCTCCAGCTTAAGTTCGATATTTTCAATTTCATTGCCTAGTGCCTCCCTTCGTATTTCAGATATACTGGCCCTACTCAGCAGCTCTGTTACTCTTCACCTTCAACTGTATAGTGTAGACAGCCATTTCTGTCTGCTAATTTCATATTCAAAGGCACTCCGGTGCTGACCTCTTTAGGCCTGCCCAGGTCAGTGGGATGCTAGGCCCACTCCGTCCTCACTTCACGGCCTACCCTCACTGGTTCAACAAACTCCCCTCTGCGGACGTGCTATCAGTCATTCCCTCACTTTGCCCATTGTGTACTCATTCCTTTCCAATTAAAACCAAACTTGTCCACGTCTGTATCTTTGCTACATACGCTACCTCTTCAACATTAAACCGCTGTTCAACAGCAAGACCAGAAATAACAGTGGTGGCAGCAGTGGGATGCTTTGGCGTGGAGTCACAGGGATGCTACTTAAAACTCTCGAAGAAATTCGGTAAATCTCGGCTAGATCCTGCATGTACCTGTGTCTAGATGCTGAAACATGCAGACACATCATCAGGATAACTCGTTGAGAGATGGATGCTTCTTGCGTAGGGTGATGAAGTGAAGACAGCGTCTGCCTAGTGTCACAAGCTTCAGTGAGCACCTGCACAAAAATGATGTTACTTTGACTGCTAGCCCGCTCACTGCAGTATGATGTATGATGTTACGACTCCCAGATGTTTCTCCGAGTCATCTCTGCCATGACTCACTCCATGCTCGCCTGCAGTGACAGCCCCAGTGACAGTACAAGTCGAGAAATGTCCTGATGAGTCACTTGCCAGAAGAAGTCCTGCTCAGTTGCCAAGTATTGACGATGCCTTACTCGAGGGCACCAGCATGTTGTGCCCCAAGATGAGTGAACCTGCACTGACTCTTACGATGACTACTTCACCGCTCAGCTGCAGCAATGTCTCCTGTGTTGCAGTATCTGTCGAGATGCAGGAAGGCCTGCAGTGATGCCCCTCGATGCTCACTGCCTTAGAGCACGATGTTTAGCACACCCCACCTTTCATTTTCTTCCCTCTCTGTAGGAATTTTTCCATGTCCATATGTATATATCTATGTTTTTATTCTGTGTTCTGTGCCCTGTTCCAGCGAGAGACCGAGCTTTTTTATAGCCAGTCATGGTCAGGGACGACCATGGTGGTGCGTGGCCGAGCAAATGTAGACAGCTTGAACTGTCTGCATAGACAGCCTATGCTGTTTGCCAGCTGAGTTCATATTTTGCACCATGTTCGTGCTGCCACCTATAGATCTATACCACTTCAGTATGCTCAGACCTGCCTCTCCCTCGCTCAGCACTCTTCACTCAGATAGCAAGGCCTACTCCTCTCTCCCTCGCTGGGCATGGCCCTCCCGGGCCATGGGCACTTAACACACTGCCTGTGTACCCCACAACATTGCAAATAAAGTAAGAAGCCTCCGAAGCCTTATCATCACTCCCCGCTACCAAGAATAACCAATAAACTCATAATAATAGAGAACGTCTCTCTCTCCCTAGGTTACATCTTCTCTTTCTTTTTCTTAATGGAATGTGTCTTGAGCAGATCTCAAGAACCACAGAATTAATTTTTTCAAGGCAAATGTTTGGATCCATGTTATTTAGGATAAATTCCCAGCTTCATTTAGGACATGGTTTACTTGATCCCATTGTATGCTTTTGTCATTGAAACTGAATTTCGTGCAGAGACCTTCATGACTACTCACATTTTTTCTGGTCTGCAGCCGTGTGCATACCTCTATTATGTTGTGATCTAAGTGTGTCTTTGATACAGTTATATTACATATCAGATCGTCATTGTCAGTGAAGATGAGGTCTTGTAGGCTCTATTATTTGCTGGTTTAAGGTGAATTTGGTGCTGAGATTTAATAGTTTGTGTTTGAATTTTCATCTGAGCTGCCTCCTGGGATGATCTCTGCTAAAACATTGTTTGCTATACTCCTCCATTTTAGGTGTCTCAAGTTAAAATCTCCAAGTAATAATATGTGTGGGGCAGGAGTTAGGAAATTTTCCAGACAGTGGTCAATTATCTCTAGCTGCTCCTGGAATTGCTGGGAAGTTGCATCTGGAGACTTGTATATTACCACAATGACAAGATTTTGGGTTTTAATCTTTACAGCCAAAACTTCAACATCATCTGAGGTGTTCAGTAGTTCTGTGCAAATGAGCGACTCTGTGACATACAGGCCAACTTTCCCTTGTTGCCTGTTTAGTCTGTCGCATCGGAATAGGTTATAACCTGGGATCCATATTTCGTTGTTATAATGATCCTTCATGTGGGTCTCTGTGAATACTGCAAACATTGCATTTGACTTTGTGAGCAGAACCTTGATGTAAGAATTTTTTTGCTCTTTGACGGCTGTAGACCCTGTATGTTTGCCAAAACAAATGTCATTGTATTAGTGGAATTTAGGGGGGTCTTATTTGTTGGCTATAATATCTGTTGTTCTGGAGTAGAGGCCAGTGTCCGTGCCTCTGCTCCAAAGTGTTTTCAGATGGTGTAGGATTATTGTAATTTCTTGCCAGTCTTTTTTCCCTCCTAAGTAAGTAAGTAAGTTTATTCAGGTATACACAAATACAGTTACATAGAATTATCATACATAGCAGCATATGTGTAGAGAACCTGGGATAACCCAAAAAAGTCAGAGAGAGTGACTTATTTCCATTGGCCCTTAAAAACCTTTGTACCTGGAGAGGTTGTGGCTCCTCTCTTTTGTTTCCCATATTCTGGCTGGTCTATGTCTTCTAGTTCCTTTTAGGTGATGTGCCTGGCAGTATGCATTGTAGCATTTTCTTTCATGGATTGATGAGCGACACATTTCTGGGTAAAATAAGTTACAGGAGGGGAAGTTGCACTCTCCTGTTATGTGGGTGCAGCATTTTTTGGGATGGTCAAAGGTGCATGTCCCACCTATTTTACCAAATATACCGTGCCTGCAGATACCCAAGGCATAGTATTTAAATAGATTCTAATTCTTTTTGCTAGGATTTACTGTAGTTACGTTCGCTGCTGGTGCATTTATTTTTCCTGTTTCCTCTCTATCTTTCACCCCTGTATGGATATCAGTGTTTCCACCAGGTTTTGCTGGTAGTGTGTCGACACTGTTCCCTGAGGCATCACCCCCTTTTGGTCCATCTCCAGCAGTATCTCCATTTTGTACCTCTGTGGACTGAATAACGTTGTCTTCACTGTCTTCCAGGAATACACTAGTACCCTCACGAGCACTGTCTTCTAAGACATCAATAGAAGCCTCTGGAGCATTTTTCCTCAGCACTGTCCTCCAGGACAGCATTAGCCCCCTCATGAGCATTGTCCAAGACAGCCCCGTCCCTACCACCGATCTTATTTTCCCAGGTGTCATACCTTGCTAACATCTCTTTCAAGAGGGACGTTTTATTGGTGTTCTAGTCTTTTAATATAGATGTCATTTCCTCATACAGGTGTATCTCGTTTGGGAAGAACCAAAAACACTCCTCATACTTATTTGTTATTCCATCTGCATTTGTATACCACACCTTCAACTTCTTTTCTAAGACTGTGGTCTGGGAGGTATATTGGGGTTGGGGAAGTGGGAGACCTGGTAAGGAACTATGGGTGGTTGCTGTGGGGGTGGAGTTTGTAATGCAGTGGGTGAGGGCATTGGATATGGCATGGGTGTTTTTGTTTAGAGTGTTTGGTTGCACTGGGGTTGACCTGGTTGGGAGGCTTCTATAGGAAGTTGTGAGGGAGGCTGTATTTGATTTTCTTCCTGTGTCTGGGATCTCCTGTCTGTCTTCTTCATCCCCTCTCTTTCCTCCTTTCGCCTTTGTACCATCTCTCTCAGTTTCCGCATTTCTTCTTGTGTTCTGTCGTGGTCGAGATACACCTTTCTGTATGCCGGCATGTCCCTTAATCGTGCTTTCTCCTGCAGGATCCTGTTCCGAGTCTATTCTGCCTTGAAGGTCACTTTCACTGGCCGGGTTCTTTTTTTACAAACCCCCTTATTCTCCGAAAATTTTCCAGCTGGGTCATGTCGTCTTCTCATATTGCTTTCATGATGCTTTCAATTGCTTTTTTTCCCATTGTTTTCTTGCTTCATATGTTTCCCCTTCAACTTCCTGGAGCCCATACACAAAGACTGACCTCACCCTTTCATTCTCCCACTGCATATCCTTGTGTATCCCCTCATTCAATTTGATTTCCACCATTGCAGCTTTCCTTTCTTCAGTTTCACTAGCTGATGTACTTGGGCTCAGTGGCCTGTCATTTTCCCTTCTCGGCTTTCCCTGGGCTCTGCTGTGGTCTGTTAGGGCCTCCACATATAGCTTAGCTCTTTCATTTACTACAGTCTCCACTGATAGAGCTTCTACATGCAGTTTTGCTCCTTCTTTCCCCACAGTCCCCTTATTTGTGACTGAGGTAGCAGCCTATGTTGTCAATCCCAAAATATTCTTTAGTTCTTTAGGCTGTTTCAGATTTTTCAGTTCCTCTTCTAAACTCTGTATCCTGGCCTCTTCTGCTTTGACTTGCACCTCCCACTTCCTGCTTTCCATATCTATCCTCTCTTCCATTCTCATGCTAAGTTCTTCTAGTTTCTTTTCCCATTCCTGTTCCCTTTTTATGAGCTCTGCTGCCCAATCTTCCTTTGCAGCTTCCTTTTCCTGTCCCTTGGTTTTTCTTGTTGCTCTCTGGCAACCCATTTTTGTTTTATCCTGATTGCCTCAGAATGTGAAACTTATGTAATTCTGTGTGTTAGGTTAGTAGTGTGTATGTCAGAATGTGGGGGGGGGGAGGTAGAGGAGGAACTGTGGCTATGTGCAGAGATGGAGGGAATCAGTGGGTGAGTGGAGGGGAGAGGGGAAGGAGGAGAGGTGGGGGGGACAAGTAGGAGTGAGTGTCGGTGGGAAGGGGGGAGTGTAGGTGTGAGTTGGAGGTGTGTAGTGTGTGTGTGGTGTGGTGGTGTGTGTGTGTGTGTGTGTGTGTTGTGTGTATCACTATTTGTGTGTTGTCAGGGTCGATTCTGCTCTTGCCGCCAGAGCTATGTGTTGTGGTGTGTGTGTGTGTGTGTGTGTGTGTGTGTGGTTGTGGTGTGTGTGTGTGAGTGTGTGTGTGTGTGTGGTGTGGTGTGTGTGTGTGTGTGTGTGTGTGTGTGTGTGTGTGTGTGTGTGTTGTGGTGTGTGTGGTGTGAGTGTTGTGTGTGTGTGTGTGTGTTGTGTGCGAGGTAGACGATGTGTGTGTGTGTGTGTGTGTGTGTCGTGTGTGTGTGTTGTGTGTTGTGTGTGTGTGTGTGTGTGTGTAGGTAGGTGACTGTGTGTGTGTTTGTGTGTGTGTGTGTGTGTGTGTGTGTGTGTGTGTGTGTGTGTGTGTGTGTGTGTGTGTGTGTGTGTGTGTGGTGTGTGTGTGTGTGTTGTGTTGTGTGTGTGTGTGTGTGTGTGTGTGTGTGACTTATGCACAATGAGTATATGTACAATGCTCTCCCTGCGTGTATGTACATATGTAATGTTTCCAATAGTGGAATTTCTATTAGACCAGCAGAAAACAAACTTTTTCCTATGTTTTGTGTGTGTGTGTGTGTGTGTGTGTGTGTGTGTGTGTGAGGTAGGTGACTTGTACTTGTGTGTGTGTGTGTGTGTGTGTGTGTGTGTGTGTGTGTGTGTGTGTGTGTGAGAGAGGTAGGTGACTTGTGTGTGTGTGTGTGACCTGACCCCCACCCTCCTGGGACTTGACCCCACCTACTTACAATGTTGCCCTTAATTAAAAGCTTGTCCTGCCACCTAGCTTATAGTAAGTTACTCACCTCGTTCATTGAATCACCAATTGCTATTCCTTATTGAATACTTGAGTGCCTATTCTTTATCGTGCTATGAGAGACCATTCACAATCAGCTTGTAAAATTGCGTCTAGTGAATTTATCGAAAAGTGGTTATAAGTTGTAAGTACTGTGGTGACTTTTTCTGATGATATAGTTAAAACGAGAAAAATTGTGGGTTATGAGTGAAAATTGTGTCTTGTTGTGAGATGTTGGTGGGAGAGTGAGGTTTAGGGAGGTGGGTGGGTGTACGTGGCCCGGTGGCCTGGTGGCTAAAGCTCCCGCTTCACACACGGAGGGCCCGGGTTCGATTCCCGGCGGGTGGAAACATTTCGACACGTTTCTTTACACCTGTTGTCCTGTTCACCTAGCAGCAAATAGGTACCTGGGTGTTAGTCGACTGGTGTGGGTCGCATCCTGGGGGACAAGATTAAGGACCCCAATGGAAATAAGTTAGACAGTCCTCGATGACGCACTGACTTTCTTGGGTTATCCTGGGTGGCTAACCCCCCGGGGTTAAAAATCCGAACGAAATCTTATCTTATCTTATCTTAAGGTTTGTGGGGTTGGGAGAAGGGGTAAGAAGAGGATTGTATTAGAATTTTAATGAAATATGGGGATTTTACTGAAATTAAAGGTATTGTGTGAATATATTTAAAAGAATGGATTGAGTAGCATATCTAGTCTAATATTCTCTCTATGGTAGAAGTGAGTGTCGGTGTTCAGGTAGAGAGAAGGTTACTTTGTGGGTCTGACCTGAGATTTTAATCTGAAGGTAACTCAGATAAGATTCGCCAGTCGGCAGATGTCTGGACTTGAGGAGAGTGAATCTTTTGTTGTATTTTGTAAAGAAATTGCGGATTGCTGTGGGTATTAACGAAAATAAGGAATTATTTGGGTTATCCTGGTTAAGAGTGAAAATGTGTAATGCAAGAATTACTCTGTTGATTTTAGTCAGTGAATTGTACCTTTTTTCAATTAATTTGTATTTTTTTTGTTGGATGTATATGAAATAAAGTGTATTGTGTGTGTATAATAAATAAGTGAAAATATTGTGTATTAGTGTCATTTATGAAAAAAATTGTAATAAAAGGGAAAAAATTGTGAAATAAAATGGAAAATAATGTGGGTTGTGGGTGTTGTTGAACTAGAGATGCTGAAAAAAAAGGTTATAAGTTGTGGGTTGTGGGTTGTGGGTGTTGTTGTCGAGCCTCGGAGGCAAGAAAAAAAAATTATGGTGACAGACTTGATTCTACCTGTTGGCTTGTGTGTGTGAGGTCATCACATGACGATACTGACCGCTGAGTAAACACAGGTGGGGTGACGTCATGCATGCCAGGAAGTTACTTGTTTAGACCTGCATAGGGAGGACCCAAAAATTTGATCCAAGGAAGTGGAAGGAAAATCTTTGTATTATTGATATCGAAAAAAGTTAATCCAAGGAGGGTGATCTTGATCCCAGGAGGTGAATCAGGGATTTTGGGATGGGGGTGGGATGGAGAGGGAGGTTTTGATCCAAGGAAGTAGAGCAGAAATATTTGGACATTGAGGGTGGAAGTGGGTGGTGGGAGGTGTTGGGGGAGATGGAGGTGTTGATCCAAGGGGATGGGGAGTAGCTCAAATCTTTGTATCATTAATATCGAGAAAAAGTTGATCCGAGGAGGTGGAGCAGGAATATTGGGTTTAGAGGGTGGTGTGAGGGAGAATGAGGTCTTGATCCAAGGAGATGGAGCTGGAATATTTGGGGTGGGGGTGGATGGTGGGAGGTGTGGGGGAGGGTGTTGATCCGAGGAGTTAGAGATCATAAGAAAATTAGAAACCCCATAGGTGGAGTCCATTTTGAATGCTTACCCCCATAGGAGGGAACCTGAAAACTTGATCCGAGGAGTTGGAGATTACAAGAAAATTGAATTTTTTTTTGGGGGGAGATGGAGAGGGAGGGCTTGATCCAAAGAAGTAGAGCAGGAATATTTGGACATAGAGGGTAGAAGTGGATGGTGGGAGGTGTGAGGGGAAGGTGTTGATCCGAGGAGTTGGAGAGCACAAGATATTGAAATTCAAAAAAAAATTGGAAAAAATCGGAAAAAAATTCTGGGAGCAAGGGCGATCCGGCGGACGCTGCAGAAGGCACTGCATAAGGCGCAGGCGGGGGCGTGGGTGGACATGCAGGTGGGCACGGGCACATGGGCGCAGCGAGAAGCCATACCCTGGAAGCCGCTCAGAGCAGGAAGCTGCTCATAGGTGGAAGCCACTCAGAGGAGGAAGCCATACAGAAGAAAACCTAACTACTAATATCGCCTCCCATGACAACTGGATATTTGTCTCCATATGTCCAGCCTCTTCCGTTCATTACCCACCAATTGACCCAATTTTTTATTTCTTCCCTTCTCTAACCTTGTTCCATTGCTCCTTTTGCCATCTCAAACCTGCCATTTTCCCCACCTCTTACACCACCACTTTCTCCACTACCTTAACCTGACTCTTTCTTCACCACACAACTGGCTCCTTAACTGCCACTTTCTCCACCCCATCACTGGCTCCTTAACCTGCCACTTTCTCCACCCCATCACTGGCTCCTTAACCTGCCACTTTCTCCACCCTCATCACTGGCTTTTTAAGCTGCCACTTTCTTCAACTCATCACTGGCTCCTTAACGTACCACTTTCTTCACCACATCCCTGGCTCATTAACCTACCACTTTCTCCACCCGATCACTGGCTCCTTAACCTGCGATTTTCTCCACCACATCCCTGGCTTAACCTCCCACTTCCTGCACCACATCCCTGGCTTAACCTGCCACTTTCTCCACCACAACAACGGCTAAACCTGCCACTTTCTCCACATCACTGGCTAAACCTGCCACTTTCTTCGTCACATTACTGGCTAAACCTGCCACTTTCCTCGTCACATCACTGGCTAAACCTGCCACTTTCTCCACCACATCCCTGAGTCCTTAACCTGCCACTTTCTCCACCACATCCCTGAGTCCTTAACCTGCCAGTTTCTCCACCCAACAGGACTTTCAGATTCCCCATCAACAGCATAAATTCTCTACCACAAATATACATCTCTGGCTACAATTACGGCCAATATTACCTCGCAGGCGCACTCACACAAACACAAACACACACACACACACATACACACACACACACACACACACACACACACACTGCAAGAAGGTCTTCGACACAATTCCTCACAAGAGGTTACTGTAAAAGCTAGAGGATCAGGCACACATAACAGGAAAGGCACTGCAATGGATCAGAGAATACCTGGGAGGCAACAACGAGTCATGGTACGTGACGAGGTGTCAGAGTGGGCGCCTCAGACAAGCGGGGTTCCACAGGGGTCAGTCCTAGGACCTGTGCTGTTCTTGGTATATGTGAACGACATAACGGAAGGGATAGACTCAGAAGTGTCCTTGTTTGCAGATGATGTGAAGTTAATGAGAAGAATCAAATCGGATGAGGATCAGGCAGGACTACAAAGAGACCTGGACAGGCTTCAAGCCTGGTCCAGCAACTGGCTCCTTGAGCTTAGCCCTGCCAAATGCAAAGTCATGAAGATTGGGGAAGGGCAAAGAAGACCGCAGACACAATATAGTTTAGATGGCCAAAGACTGAAAACCTCACTCAAGGAAAAAGATCTGGGGGTGAGTATAACACCAAGAATATCTCCTGAGGCGCACATCAATCAGATAACTGCTGCAGCATACGGGCGCCTGGCAAACCTACGGATAGCGTTCCGATACCTCAGTAATGATTTGTTCAAGACTCTGTATACCATTTACGTCAAGCCCATACTGTAGTATGCAGCACAAGTTTGGAATCCACACCTAGTCAAGAACGTCAAGAAATTAGAGAAAGTGCAAAGGTTTGCAACAAGACTAGTCCCAGAGCTACGGGGATTGTCCTACGAAGAAAGGTTGAGGGAAATCGGCCTGACGACACTGGAGGACAGGAGGGTCAGGGAAGACATGATAACGACATATAAAATACTGCGCGAAATAGACAAGGTGGACAAAGACGGGATGTTCCAGAGAGGGGACACAGACACAAGAGGTCACTATTGGAAGTTGAAGATTCATATGAATCAAAGGGATGTTAGGAAGTATTTCTTCAGTCATAGAGTAGTCAGGCCGTGGAATAGCCTAGAAAGTGAAGTAGTGGAGGCGGGAACCATACATAGTTTTAAGGCGAAGTATGATAAAGCTCATAAGGCAGGGAGAGAGAGGACCTAGTAGCAGTCAGCGAAGAGGTGGGGCCAGGAGCTATGAGTCGACCCCTGCAACCACAAATAGGTGAGTACAAATAGGTGAGCACACACACACACACACACACACACACACACACACACTCACACACACTCCAGAAACTGGAGGATCAGGCGCATGTAACAGGGAGTGCACTTCAATGGATCAGGGAATACCTGACAGGGAGGCAGCAACGAGTCATGGTACGTGAAGAGGTATCACAGTGGGCGCCTGTGACGAGCGGGGTCCCACAGGGGTCAGTTCTAGGACCAGTGCTATTTTTGATATATGCGAACGACATGATGGAAGGAATAGACTCTGAAGTGTCCCTGTTCGCAGATGATGTGAAGTTGATGAGAAGAATTAAATCGGATGAGGATGAGGCAGGACTGCAAAGAGACCTGGACAGGCTGGACATGTGGTCCAGAAACTGGCTTCTCGAATTCAATCCTGCCAAATGCAAGGTCAAGAAGATTGGAGAGGGGCAAAGAAGACCGCAGACAGAGTATAGGCTAGGTGGACAAAGACTACAGACCTCACTCAGGGAGAAAGACCTTGGGGTGACCATAACACCGAGCACGTCACCGGAGGCACACATCAACCAAATAACTGCTGCAGCATATGGGCGCCTGGCAAACCTGAGAAAAGCGTTCCGATACCTTAATAAGGAATCGTTCAAGACACTGTACACTGTGTATGTTAGGCCCATACTGGAGTATGCAGCACCAGTCTGGAACCCACCTGGTCATGCACGTCAAGAAGTTAGAGAAAGTACAAAGGTTTGCAACAAGGCTAGTCCCAGAGCTCAGGGGAATGTCGTACGAGGAAAGGTTGAGGGAAATTGGACTGATGACACTGGAGGACAGGAGAGTCAGGGGAGACATGATAACGACATACAAGATACTGCAGGGAATAGACAAGGTGGACAGAGATAGGATGTTCAAGAGAGGGGACACAGGAACAAGGGGTCAAAACTGGAAGCTGAAGACTCAGACGAGTCACAGGGACGTTAGGAAGTATTTCTTCAGTCATAGAGTCGTCAGGAAGTGGAATAGCCTAGCAAGTAGTGAAGGCAGGAACCATACATAGTTTTAAGAAGAGGTATGATAAAGCTCAGGAAGCAGAGAGAGAGGACCTAGTAGCAATCAGTGAAGAGGCAGGGCCAGGAGCTGAGTCTCGACCCCTGCAACCACAATTAGGTGAGCACACACACACACATATAAACAAACACATACACACACACATGTTAGGCCCATACTGGAGTATGCAGCACCAGTCTGGAACCCACATCTGGTCATGCACGTCAAGAAGTTAGAGAAAGTACAAAAGTTTGCAACAAGGCTAGTCCCAGAGCTCAGGGGAATGTCGTACGAGGAAAAATTGAGGGAAATCGGACTGACGACACTGAAGGACAGAAGGGTCAGGGGAGACATGATAACGACATACAAGATACTGCGGGGAATAGACAAGGTGGACAGAGAAAGGATGTTCCAGAGAGGGGACACAGAAACAAGGGATCACAACTGGAAGCTGAAGACTCAGACGAGTCACAGGGGCGTTAGGAAGTATTTCTTCAGTCATAGAGTCGTCAGGAAGTGGAATAGCCTAGCAAGTGAAGTAGTGGAGGCAGGAACCATACATAGTTTTAAGAAGAGGTATGACAAAGCTGAGGAAGCAGAGAGGGAGAGGACCTGGTAGTGATCAATGAAGATTCGGGGCCAGGAGCTGAGTCTCGACCCCTGCAACCACAATTAGGTGAGTACAATTAGGTGAGTTCATACACACACACATTCAAACACATACACATGCACAAACACACATACACAAACACCAGCATTTGGCTAACAAGTGAAATGTGAAGTGAAGTGAGAGTGAAAAAAGTTAATAAGCAAAAGGGGAAAGGAAAAATAAAATATATAACAAGGGAAGGTGGCAGCAGTAGGCCTGCTGAAGCAGTGACGTCACGACAAGTTGTGTACCATTATACATATAAAGTGAAGTGTATATAATGTGAAGTGTATACTATCATAAGTGAAAAGTGAAATCGCGTTAGGATCGAGGGATGTATGAGCACATATGCTTATAAACATCACTGGTGAAGGATCTCCAAAATAGGGATTTAAGGCCTACGTACGACGACTTCGTCATCAGCATCTGGCAACTTGTCACCGACCATTGCCAGCGCAAGTATCACTCACCTATTTGTGGTTTACATGTTGCAGGCTCTGGCTTCTGGCATTGCATCACTGTTAGATACTGGTCACTCACTCCTGCAAGCTATTACAGAATTAGAGTAGAAATAGCTTAGATAAAGTAAGATAGTGTTGACGAGTGTGGGAGGACAGCGAGGGGTAATGTAGGGGTTAGGTAGTATTACTACCAGTAGTTATTAGTAGTAAGAATACTTAAGAAGCCAGGAAGTCCTCTCTCAACGTGAGCAAGGAACAGGATAATAACCAGCAATAATTGATACTTAAATCAAGAAATGGCAATAAGTGGAGAGAGTAGCATTACTAGGAAAGACAGTTGGGACTAAATTTTGAGCATACATGACAGAGAGGTATAACAGATCTTTAAACCACACCACCTACCCCCCCTAACCATCCCTCCCTCACACACACACAAAAGGGCAGACACTCATAGAAGCTTTAGACCCTAGTAGCAATTTCCACTTTTTATAACCCAGAATTACTGGAATGTATTAATAGTATCTCCTCATACCTCCTCCATACACACGAACACACACGTATACACACATACACACACACAGCTTTTAAGGGCAACATTGTAAGTAGGTGGGGTCAGGTCACATGAAGTTGCGGCCAGTCAAGGACCACTGAGACTCACATTACACCGCACAAGTCACTTACTTCACACACACACACACACACTCACATACACACATACACACACACACACACACACACACACACACACACACACACACACACACACAGACACACAGACACACACACACACACACACACATAAACACACACACACAGGTATGATAAAGCTCACGGCTCAGGGAGAGTGACCTAGTAGCGATCAGTGAAGAGGTTTGCAACAAGGCTAGTCCCAGAGCTCAAGGGAATGTCGTACGAGGAAAGGTTAAGGGAAATCGGACTGACGACACTGGAGGACAGAAGGGTCAGGGGAGACATGATAACGACATACAAGATACTGCAGGGAATAGACAAGGTGGACAGAGATAGGATGTTCCAGAGAGGGGACACAGGGACAAGGGATCACAACTGGAAGCTGAAGACTCAGACGAGTCACAGGGACGTTAGGAAGTATTTCTTCAGTCATAGAGTTGTCAGCAAGTGGAATAGCCTAGCAAGTGAAGTAGTGGAGGCAGGAACCATACATAGTTTTAAGAAGAGGTATGACAAAGCTCAGGAAGCAGAGAGAGAGAGGATCCAGTAGCGATCAGTGAAGAGGCGGGGCCAGGAGCTGAGTCTCGACCCCTGCAACCACAATTAGGTGAGTACAATTAGGTGAGTACACACACCCATATACAGGATTTCACACGTTCCTGTGAAGTGACCCTCTAACCCTTCCTTCCCTCCCCCCCGCATCTCTCCCTCTCCTCTCCTCTCTCTTCCTCTCTCTCTCTCTCTCTCTCCTCTCTCTCCCCTCTCTCTCTCTCTCTCCCCCTTTCTCTCATCCTCTCTTCCTCTCCCTCTTCCTCTCTTCCTTTTCTCTCTTCCTCTCTTCCTCTCACTCTTTCTCTCTTCCTCTCTCTTCCTCTCTCTCCCTCTCCCTCCCTCTCTCCCCCTCTCTCTCTTCCTCTCTTTCTCTCTCTCTTCCTCTTCTCTCTCTCTCCCTCTCTTCCCTTGTCACTCCCCCCTCTCTCTTACCTTTTCCCTCTCTCTCTCTCTCACTTTCTCCCCCTTTTCCCCTCCTACCCTCCCCTTCTCTCTCTTTCTCCCTCTCTCTCACTCTCTCCCCCTTTTTCTTTTTCACTTTCTCTTTTACTAAAAAAAAAAAAGAAAAAAAAAATGGTTGGGACTCGCAGGAATCAGGGATCAGATGACAATGGTACTTGTAGGGAGGAATGGATGGAGGAGCAGTGGAAAAGGATAGAGCAAGAATGGGAGAGAAAATTAGGAGAGCTTTCTGAAAAAATGGAGAAAGAGCTCTCTGTGAAATGGGAAGAGAGGTTGGAGAAGGAGACGAAGAATTGGGAGGCCCAAGTCGAAACTGCAGTAGCCAGGGTAAAGGTCCTAGAATTTGAGGTAAACAGGCTGAAGCAAGTCTCAGGGGTAGTGACCAGAGAAGACACACCATACGAAGCTGAGAGGCTGAACAGGAAGGAAGGAGATATGAATATGCTAAGGTCCTATCAGCCTGCAAAGAAGGGCCAGGGAGTGGAAGGGAAGAGCAGATGGGTGCAGATGGAGAGGGAGATAGGTCGAATGCTGAGGCACAACCATGCTACCAAGAGCCACTGGAAAAATCAAGGGAGAAAATGACCACATACAGACAGGAACCAGAGTCACAGAGGGAGAGGCAATGGGAGGAGGAAAGGGCAAAATCAGTGTTTATCCATGGGCTTCGGGAGAGAGAGGAAAGGACACATACTGAAAGACGGCAGGAAGAAAGAAAGGAGATTGAGAAAATCATCACGGAAATAGGGGGAGAAAACATGGACGAGATTGTAAATTTTCAGAGAATAGGGGGGTACTTGAAGGGGAGAAACCGACCGATCAAGCTGATTCTCAGGACAGAAACAGTGCGGAACAGGATCCTCCAAGAAAAACCACGGTTGAGAAGCTCGGAAGAGTACAAGAAGGTGTTCCTAGACAGAGACAGAACACAAAAAGAGAGACAGCAGCTGAGGGAGAGGACAAAAAAGCGAAAGGAGCTAGGAAATGAGACAAGGATGGAGCCAGCAGAGGTCAGTCAGAGCAGAACAGAGCAGCAAGAGCAAGCACACACACAACTATCCTCAGAACCCCACAACCTATCATACCATCCCAACACACAATACAATCCCTACCCACAGCTTCCACCCAACCCCCAACCATAGAATCCCACAGTATGCTACCAGGTCTCCCACCCCCACAGGCCCCCCAAACCACAGTGTTGGAAAGGAAACTGAAGGTATGGTACACAAACGCTGATGGAATAACAAACAAGTGGGAGGAGTGGAAACGAAAGAGTCAAAAAAGGCATCACCAGATATCATAGCAATCACAGAAACCAAGCTTACAGGTATGATAACAGATGCCATCTTCCCAATGGGATACCAGATCCTGAGGAAAGACAGAAAGAACAGGGGGGGGGAGGAGTGGCATTGCTGATCAAACACCGATGGAATTTTGATGAGCTGGAGAGAGGAAAACAGCGGAGAAGAAAGTGATTGCATAGCGGGAACGCTTCACTCTGGAGGTCCCAAGGTGATAATTGCAGTGATGTATAACCCACCACAGAACAGCAGGAGGCCAAGGCAAGAGTATGACGAGAGCAATAGAGCGATGGGTTTACACACTGGCTGCAGTGGCCAGAAGAGCTCATACATGCAGGGCAAAGCTCCTGATCATGGGCGACTTTAACCACAAGGAGATCGAATGGGAGAACTTGGAGCCACATGGGGGCCAAGATACATGGAGGGCTAAGATAATGGAGGTGGTACTGGAAAACTTCATGTACCAACACGTAAGGGACACTACAAGAGAGAGAGGAGAGGATGAACCAGCAAGACTGGACTTAGTATTCACCTTGAGTAGTGCAGATATCGAGGACATCACATATGAAAGACCCCTTAGGGCCAGCGATCATGTGGTTTTGAGCTTCGAATACACAGTAGAGCTACAAGTGGAGGGGGAAGCAGGAAGGCCAGGATGAATGAAACCAAACTACAGGAAAGGGGACTACACAGGAATGAGGAACTTCCTCATTCACAGAACTGGCAGGGAAACCAGTTAATGAGATGATGGAATATGTAGTCACAATGTGCAAGGAGGCTGAGGAGAGGTTTGTACCCAAGGGTAACAGGAATAATGAAAAAGCCAGGATGAGCCCATGGTTCACTCAAAGATGCAAGGAGGCAAAAACAAAGTGTGCTAGGGAATGGAAGAAATATGGAAGGCAAAGGACCCAGGAGAATAAGGAGAGCAGTCGTAGAGCCAGAAACGAATATGCACAGATAAGAAGGGAGGCCCAACGTCAATATGAAAACGACATAGCAGCAAAAGCCAAACCTGACCTGAAGCTGTTATGCAGCCACATCAGGAAGAAAACAACCATCAAGGACCAGGTAATCAGGCTAAGGAAGGAAGGAGGAGAGACAACAAGAAATGACAGTGAAGTATGTGAGGAACTCAACAAGAGATTCAAAGAAGTGTTCACAGAGGAGATAGAAGGGGCTCCAGAAAGACGGAGAGGTGGGGTACACCACTATGTGCTGGACACAGTACACACAACCGAGGAAGAAGTGAAGAGGCTTCCGAGTGAGCTAGATACCTCAAAGGCAATGGGGCCAGATAACATCTCTCCATGGGTCCTGAGAGAGGGAGCAGAGGCGCTATGTGTACCCCTAACAACAATATTCAATACATCTATCGAAACAGGGAGATTGCCGGAGGCATGGAAGACAGCAAATGTGGTACCAATCTTTAAAAAAGGAGACAGACATGAAGCACTAAACTACAGACTAGTGTCACTGACATGTATAGCATGCAAAATCACGGAAAAAATTGTCAGGAGAAGAATGGTGGAACATCTAGAAAGGAATGATCTCATCACCAGCAGACAACATGGTTTCAGAGACGGGAAATCCTGTGTCACAAACCTACTGGAGTTCTATGACATGGGGACAGCAGTAAGACAAGAGAGAGAAGGGTGGGTGGATTGTATTTTCTTAGACTGCAAGAAGGCGTTTGACACAGTACCACACAAGAGATTAGTGCAAAAACTGGAGGACCAAGCAGGAATAACAGGGAAGGCACTGCAATGGATCAGGGAATACTTGTCAGGAAGACAGCAGCGAGTAATGGTACGAGGAGAGGTGTCAGAGTGGGCACCTGTGACCAGCGGGGTCCCACAGGGGTCAGTCCTAGGACCAGTGCTGTTTCTGGTATTTGTGAACGACATGACGGAAGGAATAAACTCCGAGGTGTCACTGTTTGCAGATGACGTGAAGTTGATGAGAAGAGTTCATTCGATCGAAGACCAGGCAGAAATACAAAGGGATCTGGACAGGCTGCAGACCTGGTCCAGCAACTGGCTCCTGGAGTTCAATCCAACCAAGTGCAAAATCATGAGGATTGGGGAAGGGCAAAGAAGATCGCAGATGGAGTACAGTCTAAGGGGTCAGAGACTACAAACATCACTCAAGGAAAAAGATCTTCGGGTGAGTATAACACCAGGCACATCTCCTGAAGCGCACATCAACCAAATAACTGCTGCAGCATATGGGCGCCTGGCAAACCTCAGAACAGCATTCCGACATCTTAATAAGGAATCGTTCAGGACCCTGTACACCATGTACGTTAGGCCCATATTGGAGTATGCGGCACCAGTTTGGAACCCACACCTAGCCAAGCATGTGAAGAAACTAGAGAAAGTGCAAAGGTTTGCAACAAGACTAGTCCCAGAGCTAAGAGGTATGTCCTATGAGGAGAGGTTAAGGGAAATCAACCTGACGACACTGGAGGACAGGAGAGATAGGGGGGACATGATAACGACTTACAAAATACTGAGAGGAATTGACAAGGTGGACAAAGACAGGATGTTCCAGAACTGGACACAGTAACAAGGGGACACAGTTGGAAGTTGAAGACACAGATGAATCAAAGGGATGTTAGGAAGTATTTCTTCAGCCACAGAGTAGTCAGGAAGTGGAATAGTTTGGGAAGCGATGTAGTGGAGTCAGGATCCATACATAGCTTTAAGCAGAGGTACGATAAAGCTCATGGTTCAGGGAGAGTGACCTAGTAGCGACCAGTGAAGAGGCGGGGCCAGGAGCTCGGACTCGACCCCTGCAACCTCAACTAGGTGAGTACAACTAGGTAAGTACACACACACACACAAACACACACACACACACACACACTCAAATAGGTGAGTACAAATAGGTGAGTACACACACACACACACACACACACATACACAACACAACACACACACATAGCCAGACTCACACATGCACTCCCCCCTCCAACACCGACATCTCACTCCTTCCCCTGATCCCTCCCCTCACTCTTTCACCCTCCACCTCCCCACCTCTCCCTCCTTCCCCCTCTCCCTCTCCCACTCACCCACTTGCTTCTCCCTCCTTTCCACTCCCCCTCCACACCCCTCTCCCATATAGCCACAGTTCCTCCTCTACCTACTCCCCCACACTCTGACATACACACTACTTACCTAACACACAGAATTACATAGGTTTCCCACTCTGAGGCAATCAGGATAAAACAAAAAATGGGTTGTCACAGAGCTACAAGAAAAACCAAGGGACAGGATGAGGAAACTGCAAAGGAAGATTGGGCAGCAGAGCTCACAAAAAGGGAACATGAATGGGAAAAGAAACTAGAAGAACTTAGCATAAGAATGGAAGAGAGGATAGATATGGAAAGCAGGAAGTGGGAGGTGCAAGTCAAAGCAGCAGAGGCTAGTATACATAGTTTAGAAGAGGAACTGAAAAATCTGAAACAGCCTAAAGAACTGAAGAACATTTTGGGATTGACAACAGAGACTGCTACCTCAGTCACAAATAAGGGGACTGTAGGGAAAGAAGGAGCAAAACTGCATGTAGAAGCTCTATCAATGGAGACTGTAGTAAATGAAAGAGCTAAGCTATATGTGGAGGCCCTAACAGACCACAGCAGAGCCCCGGGAAAGCCGAGAAGGGAAAATGACAGGCCACTGAGCGCAAGTACATTAGCTAGTGAAACTGAAGAAAGGAAAGCTGCAATGGAGGAAATCAAATTGAATGAGGGGATACACAGGGATATGCAGTGGGAGAATGAAAGGGTGAAGTCAGTCTTTGTGTATGGGCTCCAGGAAGTTGAAGGGGAAACATATGAAGCAAGAAAACAAGGGGAAAAAGAAGCAATTGAAAGCATCATGAAAGCAATATGAGAAGACGACATGACCCAGCTGGAAAATTTTCGGAGAATAGGGGAGGTTTGTAAAAAAAAGAACCCGGCCAGCGAAAGTGACCTTCAAGGCAGAATAGACTCGGAACAGGATCCTGCAGGAGAAAGCACGATTAAGGGACATGCCAGCATACAGGAAGGTGTATCTCGACCGCAACAGAACACAAGAAGAAAGGCAGAAACTGAGAGAGATGGTACAAAGGCGAAAGGAGGAAAGAGAGGGGATGAAGAAGACATACAGGAGATCCCAGACACAGGAAGAAGATCAAATACAGCCTCCCTCACAACTTCCTATAGAAGCCTCCTAACCAGGTCAACCCCAGTGCAACCAAACACTCTAAACCAAAACACCCATGCCACATCCAATGCCCTCACCCACTGCATTACAAACTCCACCCCTACAGCAACCACCCATAGTTCGTTATCAGGTCTCCCACTTCCCCAACCCCAATACACCTCCCAGACCACAGTTTTAGGAAAGAAGTTGAAGGTGTGGTATACAAATGCAGATGGAATAACAAATAAGTACGAGGAGTGGCACGAAAGAATCAAGGAGACATTCCCAGACATAATAGCACTCACAGAAACAAAACTCACCAGAATAATAACAGATTCAATCTTTCCATCCGGATATCAAATCCTTAGGAAAGACAGAGGGAGGAGAGGGGAAGGAGGAGTAACATTGCTCATTAAAAACCAGTGGGGTTTTGAGAAAATGGAAGGAATGGATGACACGGGCGAAAGGGACTTTTTAGTAGGTACAATCCAGTCTGAGGGACATAATGTGATAATTGCAGTAATGTACAACCCACAACAGAACTGCAGGAGGCCAAGAGAAGAATACGATGAGAGCAACAGAGCAATGGTCGACACACTAGTCGAGGTGGTCAGGAGAGCACACCTGGGGGGAGCAAGGTTACTGGGTGATTTCAATCACAAGGAGATTGACTGGGAAAACCTGGAGCCCCATGGGGGTCCCAAAACATGGAGAGCCAAGATGATGGATGTGGTACTTGAAAACCTCATGCATCAACATGTTAGAGACACTACCAGAGAGAGAGGAGAGGATGAACCAGCAAGACTGGACCTTGTATTCACCTTGAGTAGTTCGGACATCGAGGATATCATGTATGAAAGACCCCTGGGAGCAAGCGATCATGCGGTTCTGTGCTTTGACTACATAGTTGAGCTCCAGGAGGAGAGAGTAGCAGGAATAGGGTGGGAAAAACCAAACTACATAAGGGGGAACTACTCAGGCATGAGGAACTTCCTTCAAGACATTCAGTGGGAGAGGGAACTGACAGGAAAACCAGTACAAGAAATGATGGACTATGTAGCAACAAAATGCAAGGAGGCAGAGGAGAGGTTTGTTCCCAAGGGAAACAGAAATAATGGGAAGAACAGAACGAGTCCTTGGTTCACCCAAAGGTGTAGGGAGGCAAAAACTAGTTGTACTAGAGGATGGAAAAGGTACAGAAGATACAGAACTCAGGAAAATAAAGAGATTAGCCGAAGAGCCAGAAACGAATATGCACAGATAAGAAGGGAGGCTCAGCGACAATATGAAAAATGACATAGCATCGAAAGTCAAGACTGACCCGAAGCTGTTGTACAGCCACATCAGGAGGAAAACAACAATCAAGGACCAGGTAATCAGACTGAGGAAGGGTGATGGGGAATTCACAAGAAACGACCGGGAGGTATGTCAGGAACTCAACACAAAATTTAAAGAAGTATTTACAGTGGAAACCAGTATGACTCCAGGAAATCAGAACAGGGGGGTACACCAGCAAGTGCTGGATGAGGTACATATAACCAAGGAGGAGGTGAAGAAGCTGCTATGCGAACTTGACACCTCAAAGGCGGTGGGATCAGACAACATATCTCCGTGGGTTCTTAAAGAGGGAGCAGAGATATTGTGTGTACCATTAACAAAGATCTTCAACACATCATTTGAAACTGGGCAACTCCCTGAGGTATGGAAGATGGCAAATGTAGTCCCAATTTTTAAAAAGGGAGACAGACATGAGGCACTAAACTACAGACTTGTATCACTAACGTGTATAGTATGCAAGGTCATAGAGAAGATCATCAGGAGGAGAGTGGTGGAGCACCTGGAAAGAAACAAGTGTATAATTGACAGCCAGCACGGTTTTAGGGAAGGAAAATCCTGTGTCACAAACCTACTAGAGTTTTATGACAAGATGTCAGAAGTAAGACAAGAGAGAGAGGGGTGGATTGACTGCAATTTTTTGGACTGCAAGAAGGCCTTCGATGCAGTTCCTCACAAGAGGTTACTGCAAAAGCTAGAGGATCAGGCACACATAACAGGAAAGGCACAGCAATGGATCAGAGAATGCCTGACAGGGAGGCAGCAACGAATCATGGTACGTGACGAGGTGTCAGAGTGGGCGCCGCTGACAAGCGGGGTTCCACAGGGGTCAGTCCTAGGACCTGTGCTGTTCTTGGTATATGTGAACGACATAACGGAAGGGATAGACTCAGAAGTGTCCTTGTTTGCAGATGATGTGAAGTTAATGAGAAGAATCAAATCGGATGAGGATCAAGCAGGACTACAAAGAGACCTGGACAGGCTACAATCCTGGTCCAGCAACTGGCTCCTTGAGTTTAACCCTGCCAAATGCAAAGTCATGAAGATTGGGGAAGGGCAAAGAAGACTGCAGACACAATATAGTTTAGATGGCCAAAGTCTGCAAACCTCACTCAAGGAAAAAGATCTGGGGGTGAGTATAACACCGAGCATATCTCCTGAGGCGCACATCAATCAGATAACTGCTACAGCATATGGGCGCCTGGCAAACCTATGGATAGCATTCCGATACCTCAGTAAGGATTTGTTCAAGACTCTGTATACCATTTACGTCAGGCCCATACTGGAGTATGCAGCACTAGTTTGGAATCCACACATAGTCAAGCACGTCAAGAAATTAGAGAAAGTGCAAAGGTTTGCAACAAGACTAGTCCCAGAGCTACGGGGATTGTCCTACGAAGAAAGGTAGAGGGAAATCGGCCTGACGACACTGGAGGACAGGAGGGTCATGGGAGACATGATAACGACATATAAAATACTGCACAGAATAGACAAGGTGGACAAAGACGGGATGTTCCAGAGATGGGACACAGACAAAAGAGGTCACAATTAGAAGTTGAAGATTCAGATGAATCAAAGGAATGTTAGGAAGTATTTCTTCAGTCATAGAGTAGTCAGGCCGTGGAATAGCCTAGAAAGTGACGTAGTGGAGGCGGGAACCATACATAGTTTTAAGGCGAAGTATGATAAAGCTCATGGGGCAGGGAGAGAGAGGACCTAGTAGTGATCAGCGAAGATGAGGGCCAGGAGCTATGAATCGACCCCTGTAACCACAAATAGGTGAGTACAAATAGATGAGTACACACACATACACACACACACACACACACACACACACACAGGGATTTTAGGAAGTATTTCTTGAGCCACAGAGTTGTTAGGAAGTGGAATAGTCTGGCAAGCGGTGTAGTGGAGGCAGGAACCATACATAGTTTTAAGACGAGGTATGATAAAGCTCATGGAGCAGGGAGAGGGAGGATGCAGTAGCGGTCAGTGAAAAGGCGGGGCCAGGAGCTGAGTCTCGACCCCTGCTGCCACAATTCACAATTAGGTGAGTACAGTTAGGTGAGTACACCCACACACACATACACACACACACACACACACACCCCTACAAAAAATGGGTAACCAAAGAGAGCTGAGAACCAGGGGTCTGGTGGACGAACCCGGGATAGAAGAACCTGGAAGGAAAGAGTGGGAGGTAGAGCTCAAAAAAATGGAGGAAGAGTGGGGAAGGAAGCTAGCACAACTTGGCAAGAAAATGGAGGAGAGGATAGGTGAGGAGAACAGGATGTGGGGACTACAAGTCTTAGCAGCAGAAGATAAGATAAAGTGCTTAGATGAGGAACTAAGAAACCTGAAACAGATTTGAGAGACAAATGACAGTACAGACATGACATCAGGAACATCTATACCAATCACAGACAAGGGGACTGTAGGGATCCAGGAAAAGATGTGCACAATTGAGAGACATGTAGACAATGATTGAGCTATGACACATGCAGAGACTCCAACAGGCAACTACAGTGACAAGGAACAAGTGAGCAGGAAAGATAGTCCACTGAGCATAGGAGCTGCAGCAAGGACAGGGATTGAAGGCAGGAACATTTCGATGGAAAGAACTGAAACACCTCAGAGGTTACAAAGGGAGACACAGTGGGAGGAGAATAGGGAGAGGACAGTGTTTGTCTACAGGCTCTGAGGAGTCGAAGGGGAAACCTATGATGAGAAGGAAGCAATCGAAGGTATCATGAAAGCAAGAGGTGAGGGAAACATGACCCAAGTGACGAATTTTCGGAGAATTGGGTGGTTTGCGAGTGGAAGGGAATGGCCAGTCAAAGTAATCTTCAAGGCAGAATCAGCTTGAGCCAGGGTCCTGCAGGAGAAAGCACGACTGAGGGACAAACCAGAGTATCAGAGTACCTCAATCGCGACAGAACACAAGGAGAAAGGATGATACTGAGAGATTGGATGCAAAGACAAAAGGAGGAACAAGATGCATTGATGAGGATGAGCAGAACCAAGACTCAGGTGGAAGGGTAAACACACCTTACAGAAACACCTGCAGAAGGACTCCAACCAAGACAACCCCAAAGCAACTGACCAATCTAAACAAAAACCCACACACTGTTCCCTCTGCCCCCATCTCCATCAGAAACCCCACCCCTACAGCAGCCCCCAATGGGAATTCTTCCCCCACCCCCATCACAAACCCCACACAAACTGTAACAACCCCAATGCAACTGAACCATCGAAGCCAAAACCCACACAGTTCCCTCTCCCTCACCCCCACATCACTAACCCCACCCCTACAGCAGCTCACCAAGGGCACTCTGCCCTCACCCCCTCCTTCACAAGCCCCAACACACCGCAAACCCCCATATGCCCCCTCCTGGGCTCCCACTCCCCCAACACCAATATTTTCCCA
Source organism: Cherax quadricarinatus (assembly GCF_026875155.1). Lineage (NCBI taxonomy): Eukaryota > Metazoa > Arthropoda > Malacostraca > Decapoda > Parastacidae > Cherax > Cherax quadricarinatus. The sequence goes on along the minus strand of NC_069465.1, from coordinate 25,054,546 downwards.
GGACCACCATGATAGATAAGAAGTTGAAGGTGTGGTACACGAACACAGATGGGTTAACAAATAAATACGAGGAGTGGCATGAAAGAATCAATGAGAAGTCCCAGACATCATAGCAGTCATAGAAACGAACCTCACTGAGACATCAGACGCAGTCTTCCCAACAGGATATCAGATCCTGAGGAAAGACAGAAGGAGCAGAGGGGGATGAGGGGTTGCACTACTCATAAAAAACTGATGGGGTTTTGAGGAAATGGAGGGCATGGGCGAGATTGGAGAAAGTGACTACATAGTAGCTACAATTCAGTCGGGGGGACATAAGGCAGTCACTGCAGTGATTTATAACACACCACAGAACTGCAGGCCAAGAGAGGAATATGAAGTGAACAATAGAGCGATGGTGTACACACTGGTTTAGGTGGCACGAAGAGCTCAGTCGTGCAGAGCAAAGTTACTGGTTATGGGTGATTTCAACCATAGGGAGATTGACTGGGAAAACCTGGAGCCTCACGGGGGTCCTGACACATGGAGAGCCAAGATGATGGATGTGGTACTGGAAAACCTCATGCATCAACACATCAGGGACACTACCAGAGAGAGAGGGAGGATGAACCAGCAAGACTGGACCTTGTGTTCAGCCTGAGCAGTTCAGACACTGAGGACATCACATACGAGAGGCCCCTTGGAGCTAGCGATCACATGGTTCTGAGTTTTGATTACATAGTAGAGCTGCAAGTGGAGAGGGTAACAGGAATCGATTGGGAAAACCCAAACTAAAAAAGGGAGGGCTACACAGGTATGAGGAACTTCCTGCAGAAGGTTCAGTGGGACAGAGAACTGGTAGGAAAGTCTGTAAACGAAATGATGGAATATGAAACAACAACATGCAAGGAGGCAGAGGAAAGGTTTGTTCCCAAGGGAAACAAAATTAATGGAAAGACCAAAGTGAGTCCTTGGTTTACCCAAAGGTGTAGGGAGACAAAAACTAAGTGCATTAGAGAATGGAAGAGGTACAGAAGGCAAAGGCCCCAGGAAAATAAAGAGATCAGTCGAAGAACCAGAAACGATTATGCACAGATAAGGAGGGAGGCCCAGTGACAGTATGAAAACGACGTAGCACCAAAAGTCAAGTCTGTCCCGAAAATGCTGTATAGCCACATTCGAGGACAACAGTCAAAGACCGGGTGATCAGGCTGGGGAAAAAAGGTGGGGAACTCACAAGAAACGATCAAGAGGTATATGAGGAGCTAAACAAGAGATTTAAGTATTCACAGTGGAGACAGTGGGAAGACAGGACAGAGGGAGACACCAACAGGGAATACACCAACAAGTGCTAGACGACATACAACCGAGGAGGCGGTGAAGAAGCTGCTAAGTGACCTTGATACCTCAAAGGCAATGGGACCAGACATCTTCCGGTGAATCCTTAGAGAGGGACCAGGAATGCTGTGTGTTCCATTAACTACAATCTTCAACACATCCCTTGAAACTGGGCAACTACCTAAGGTATGGAAGACAGCAAATGTAGTCCCCATTTTTAAAAAAGGAGACAGAAAAGAGGCACTAAACTACAGACCAATGTCACTGACGTGTATAGTATGCAAAGTCATGGAGAAGATTATCAGGAGGAGAGTGGTGGAGAACCTGGAACAGAACAAAAGTATAAATGACAACCAGCACGGTTTCATGGAAGGCAAATCCTTTGTCACAAACTTTCTGGAGTTTTATGATAAAATAACGGATTGATGAGAGAGAAGGGTGGGTTGATTTCATCTTCTTGGACTGTAAGAAGGCCTTTGACACAGTTCCTCAGAAGAGATTAGTGCAGAAGCTAGAGGATCAGGCGCATATAACAGAGAGGGCACTGTAATGGATCAGAGAATACCTGATAGAGAGGCAACAACGAGTCATGGAACGTGATGAGGTATCACAGTGGGCACCTGTGACAATCGGGGTCCCAAAGGGGTCGGTCCTAGGACCAGTGCTATTTTTGGTATATGTGAATGACATGATGGAAGGGATAGACTCAGAGGTGTCCCTGTTCGCAGATGTGATACTAATGAGGAGAACTAAATCAGATGAGGATCAGGCAGGCCTTCAAAGAAACCTGGACAGGCTGGACAAGTGGTTCAGCAACTTTCTTCTCGAATTCAACCATGCCAAATGCAAAGTCATGAAGATCGGAGAAGGGCAAAGAAGACCGCAGACAGAGTATAGGCTAGGTGGCCAACGACTGCAAACCTCGCTCAAGGTCTTGGCCTGAATATAACACAGAACACGTCTCTGGAAGCACACATCAGCCAGATAACTGCTGCAGCATATGGGCGCCTGGCAAACTTGAGATTAGCATTCCGATACCTAAGTAAGGAATCTTTCAAGACACTGTGCACCGTGTACGTCAGGCCCATACTGGAGTAAGCAGCACCAGTTTGGAACCCGCACCAGGTCAAGCTCGTTAAGAAATTAGAGAAAGTGCAAAGGTTTGCGACAAAGTTAGTTCCAGAGCTAAAGGGAATGTCCTATGAAGAAAGGTTGAGGGAAATCGGCCTGACGACACTGGAGAACAGGAGGGATAGGGGAGACATGATGGCGACATACAAAATACTGCGTGGAATAAAGTGGACAGCGACAAGATGTTCCAGAGACACAGAAACAAGGGATCACTCCTGGAAGTTGAAGACTCAGATATGTCACAGGGATGTTAGGAAGTATTTCTTCAGTCATAGAGTGGTCAGGAAGTGGAACAGTCTGGCAAGCGGTGTAGTGGAGGTAGGAACCATACATAGCTTTAAGACGAGGTATGATAAAGTTCATGGAGCTGGGAGAGAGAGGACCTAGTAGCATTCAGTGAAGAGGCGGGGCCAGGAGCTGAGTCTCGACCCCTACAACTACAATTAGGTGAGTACAATTAGGTGAGTACAATTAGGCGAGTACACACACACACACATTCAAAAGCTGAAATTTCAAGTAAATGTTCAATAGAATTATTAAATGTAATTATTAGTTTGGTAATCTGGTATATTATTGATGGATCACGAGTGTAAGAAGTTATGTTGGCTGGTATATTACTGATGGATCACGAGTGTAAGAAGTTATGTTGGCTGGTATATTACTGATGGATCACGAGTGTAAGAAGTTATGTTGGCTGGTATATTATTGATGGATCACGATTGTAAGAAGTTATGTTGGCTGGTATATTATTGATGGATCACGAGTGTAAGAAGTTATGTTGGCTGGTATATTATTGATGGATCACGAGTGTAAGAAGTTATGTTGGCTGGTATATTATTGATGGATCACGAGTGTAAGAAGTTATGTTGGCTGGTATATTATTGATGGATCACGAGTGTAAGAAGTTATGTTGGCTGGTATATTATTGATGGATCACGAGTGTAAGAAGTTATGTTGGCTGGTATATTATTGATGGATCACGAGTGTAAGAAGTTATGTTGGCTGGTATATTACTGATGGATCACGAGTGAAAGAAGTTATGTTGGCTGGTATATTATTGATGGATCACGAGTGTAAGAAGTTATGTTGGCTGGTATATTATTGATGGATCACGAGTGTAAGAAGTTATGTTGGCTGGTATATTATTGATGGATCACGAGTGTAAGAAGTTATGTTGGCTGGTATATTATTGATGGATCACGAGTGTAAGAAGTTATGTTGGCTTGTATATTACTGATGGATCACGAGTGTAAGAAGTTATGTTGGCTGGTATATTACTGATGGATCACGAGTGTAAGAAGTTATGTTGGCTGGTATATTATTGATGGATCACGATTGTAAGAAGTTATGTTGGCTGGTATATTATTGATGGATCACGAGTGTAAGAAGTTATGTTGGCTGGTATATTATTGATGGATCACGAGTGTAAGAAGTTATGTTGGCTGGTATATTATTGATGGATCACGAGTGTAAGAAGTTATGTTGGCTGGTATATTATTGATGGATCACGAGTGTAAGAAGTTATGTTGGCTGGTATATTATTGATGGATCACGAGTGTAAGAAGTTATGTTGGGGTATATTATTGATGGATCACGAGTGTAAGAAGTTATGTTGGCTGGTATATTACTGATGGATCACGAGTGAAAGAAGTTATGTTGGCTGGTATATTATTGATGGATCACGAGTGTAAGAAGTTATGTTGGCTGGTATATTATTGATGGATCACGAGTAAAAGAAGTTATGTTGGCTGGTATATTATTGATGGATCACGAGTAAAAGAAGTTATGTTGGCTGGTATATTATTGATGGATCACGAGTAAAAGAAGTTATGTTGGCTGGTATATTACTGATGGATCACGAGTGTAAGAAGTTATGTTGGCTGGTATATTATTGATGGATCACGAGTAAAAGAAGTTATGTTGGCTGGTATTTATTGATGGATCACGAGTGAAAGAAGTTATGTTGGCTGGTATATTATTGATGGATCACGAGTGTAAGAAGTTATGTTGGCTGGTATATTATTGATGGATCACGAGTAAAAGAAGTTATGTTGGCTGGTATATTATTGATGGATCACGAGTAAAAGAAGTTATGTTGGCTGGTATATTATTGATGGATCACGAGTAAAAGAAGTTATGTTGGCTGGTATATTACTGATGGATCACGAGTGTAAGAAGTTATGTTGGCTGGTATATTATTGATGGATCACGAGTAAAAGAAGTTATGTTGGCTGGTTAATTATTGATGGATCACGAGTGAAAGAAGTTATGTTGGCTGGTATATTATTGATGGATCACGAGTAAAAGAAGTTATGTTGGCTGGTATATTATTGATGGATCACGAGTGAAAGAAGTTATGTTGGCTGGTATATTATTGATGGATCACGAGTGAAAGAAGTTATGTTGGCTGGTATATTATTGATGGATCACGAGTAAAAGAAGTTATGTTGGCTGGTATATTATTGATGGATCACGAGTGAAAGAAGTTATGTTGGCTGGTATATTATTGATGGATCACGAGTAAAAGAAGTTATGTTGGCTGGTACATTGATGGTATAAAGGTGAGAGTGTTCAGTGGATTTGGCAAAATTTTGTGTACATTTTTCCCCATGGCATTTTTTGGGGTTTTAATGTTAGGTTAAATAAGGCTGCAGTGGTGAATATCGGGTTAAGTTAGGCTGATGTGGGTGAGATTGAGTTGGGTTGTGTTTTTTTAGGATGAGTTGGGTTAGGTTAAATTATATCGGGTTACACTGAATGGTCAATGTTGAGTTTAGTAACCTAACTGAGCTCTATGCAACTAAAACTAACAAAACCTAGCCTAACTAAAGCTTGCATAACCTAATCATACTTAGCCTTACGTAATAAAACCCGACCTTTCCTAACCGATCCTAGTCAAACCTCTCCAAAAATTGGGTACAATTCAGAAACCAGACTTCATATTGTATATTTTAAACTATGAGATATCATGGAACTCCATGAAGCTGTTAGACTCACTCTTAACCTTTAATATTAACTACGACGGATGAGAAAAAAAAAAGACTTAAATATCCACGGAACACGAAGAAACTAATGTATGGAATCGCAGTAGAAAATAAAGGAACTGAAATGAGAATAGGTCGCCTTCATTTTGCAAATTGTTATCAAATTAGAGAATTGTTTGGCGATTTGTCCTTCGTGCATTTCTATGCGCTGGATTTGTTTTTGTCTGTTGAGTTAAAGTTCAGCTGGAATAGCTTTAGGGTCTTAGTTAAATTAGGCTATGCATTTAGAAATATTTATGTTGATGAAGATACCATTCTTGCAATAAAATTGACGACGTCTCATGGACAACTATTGATAGAAACTGGATATTTTCCCCAGAGACAACCATATATAGAGTCAATTCCTCTACATAGGATATTAAGCAGAAATAGTTCAACAATTCTAGCAGGAGATTTTAATGCTCATCACCCTGCCCTCTTTAACTGTGGAGTGAGTAATCCAGAGGGCGACTTGAAAGGAAAGCAACTATTTAATATCATGACAGCCAGAAATTTGTCATTTCAAGGCCCTTTCTTTAAATTGTATATTGGTCCTCTTCCAGGAACACCAGATATAGTCCTGACAAACAGAGACTGTGACATCTTTCACTGTCGTATATCTCCTGGTGGAAATGTAGGATCTGACCATATCCCTGTTATAATACAAAATACAAACCC